>LTAE01001574.1:0-35338 GCA_001647135.1 Pontederia paniculata | reverse complement strand
CTCATCACGAACAAAATGATAATCAACCTCGATATACTTTGTGCGCGCATGAAAAATCGGATTTGCTGATTAGTATGTGCCGCCAATATTATCACACCATAGAATTGGAGGAGAGGTGATATGTAAACCAAGTTCCATGAGTAATGACCTTAGCCAAATGAGCTCAGCTGTGGCATCTGCTAAGGCTTTGTACTCAGACTCCGTTGACGAGCGAGAGACTGTTCTTTGTTTGCGTGCTGACCAAGAGATGAGATTGGTATCAAAGAAAATGGCAAATCCTCCAAATGAGTTGCGATCATTAGGCACCCAGCCCAATCAACATCACTAAAAACATGCAGAGTGTTACTATGATTGGGAGCCAGAAAAAGAGCAAGATGATTTGTACCCCGTAAATAACACAGAATTCGTTTCACAGCTTGTAAATGATCTATGGATGGATTATGCATGAATTGACAAACAAGGCTGACTGCATAGGAAACATCAGGTATGGTAATTGTCAAATATTGTAAAGCACCAACCACTTGTCGATACAAGTGTGGGTCAACGAAGGAGGAGCCAGAATCTTTAACCATTTTTGTAGAAGACCCAAGAGGTGAGGAAACTGGTTTTGTGTTTGACATTCCAATGCGATGTAGAAGATCCAAAATGTACTTGTGTTGGGAGAGAAGTAATCCATTGTTTTCTCTGAGTACTTCAACATCAAGAAAGTAATCCAGATTATCAAGATCACGGATTGCGAAAAGTTGGCTTAAATAAGAAATAAAACTGGTAATATGATCTGCATGAGAACCAGTGATGATAATATCATCAACATATACCAACATGATGAGAAGAATTCCTGGCTTTCGAAATATAAATAACGAACAATCAGTTGCAGAAGCACAAAGATCATAGTCAATAAGAGCAGATTGTAGCTTTTGAAACCATGCACGTGGAGCCTGTTTTAATCCATAAATAGACTTGCGAAGAAGACACATATAATCACGGTGGTTCTCATCAAAAAACTCAGGAGGTTGGGACATGTAGACTTTCTCATTTAAGTGTTCATGCAGGAAAGCATTGCTCACATCCAACTGACGAAGAGGCCAGTTAATAGAAATAACAAGCGATAGAACCAACAAAAAATTTGTGGGTTTGACAACCGGACTAAAGTTTCTGAATAATCAATGCCTAGTTGTAGCGCTCTACAATGCCATATGGAAGAGACTTGGTGCAAAAAAATCACTTGCAACTAAGAATATTCATACATGGACGACGAAGGACTAACACCCATGTGCCACTTGAAATGAGAGCATTCAACTCTTCAACCATAGCCGAGCATCAATGATGAATTTTGATGGCATAAGAGTGACACTTTGGAGCAGAATCCGAGGCAGAAATGATATGCAACACTTGCGAATCTTGAAGATATGCAAATTCCTTGTAATTTCAGCGAGTTCCTTGTCGAAGTGCCATGTGTCGTCGAGGAGGTGTGTCAGAAAAAGAAGAGGTGGAGGAAGAGGAACTAGGAGAGGGAGAAGTTGTGGTAGGGACTAATGAATCAGAAGATTGAGTGGGAGGTGGAGAGACATTGGTGGAAACAATGAGCCAAGGCAGATTGGGAATGAGAGAAGACGCAGAAGGAGGTAATGAGGGAGAAGCAAAGGGAAAACATGTTTCATCAAATTTAATGTGACGCGCATAATAAATTATGTTATAATAAATTATGTCTGTTATTGGATCCAAGCATCTATAACCATGAAAGGAGAATGGATAACCAAGGAAGACACATTTTGTTGAATGAAAAGAAAACTTGTGATGATTATAAGGACGCAGATAAGGATAAGCAGCGCATCCAAAGGTTTTCAGAAACATGTAAGATGGAGGCTTATTAAAAAGATTTTCAAAAGGAGATATGTCATCTAAAGCCACAAAAGATAATCTATTTATTAAGTAAATTGCAGTTTCAAAGGCAAATTGCTAAAAATGATGAGATACATGAGAATGAGCAAGTAATGCTAAAGCACTTTCAGTGGTATGTCGAATTTTTCTTTCAATAGCACCATTTTGCTCATGAGTGTGAGGACAAATTAAACGATGTTGAATGCCACAAGAGATAAAATGCGATTGAAGAGCTCGAAATTCTCCACCGGAATCAGAATGAAAAGAACGAATTTTACGCGAAAACTGACGTTCAACCAATGCTTGAAAGAAAAGAAAAATCGTCTTGACATCAGATTTATTATAAAGCAAAAAATACCAAACAAATTTTGAATAGTCATCTAAAAATAAAACAAAATAACGATGTCCCTGAGAAGATAAAATTGGAGCAGGGCCCCATACATCAGCATAAATAAGATCTAATGGAGCACTGCTACATGACTCTACTGGCGGAAGCGGTTGACGAGAAGACTTTGCAAGATGACAGGCATCACAGGAACGAATGGATGAAAAACCTGAGGTGCTGGAACTTGATGAAGAATGCAGGACTTTGCGAACAGTCTGGGATGCTGGATGACCAAGACGGTTGTGCCATTGAAGGGCGGAGAGGAGGGCAGATGGGGTGGTGCGTGATACCGAAGCTTGAGGGAGACGGTACAGGCCATGCTTATTGGGGCCTTGAAGCAGGACTTTGTGTGTGCGACAATCCTTGACAACAAAAAAATTAGGATGAAATTCAAAATAGCAATTGTTGTGAGTTGCAAATTGGGAAACAGATAATAAGGATTTGGAGATAGAAGGAACACATAAAATATTACGAAGTAGAAGAGGAGAATCATAGGAGGGAAGGGAGGAATGTCCTATATGACTGATACCTAATCGCATACCATTTCCAACCTGGATTTGCTCCGATCCAGTGTAAGGTGCAGCAGTATGTAGAGAATGCAAGTCCGGCGTGACATGGTGTGTAGCACCAGTGTCAGGAATCCAGTCACTATAAGCTCCTAGTGCTGGAAGGAATGACGAAGAGTAACCAGGGGGCGCTGTATTTGAAGCCGTGTATGCATGCGGTGATGGTGAAGTTGCAGAGATTGGTGCAGGTACCGATCCCTGATGACGAAACCTGCACTTATATGGACTATGTCCATGAAGACCACATACAGGGCAAGGATCACGTCTTGGGGCAGCAGAACGTCCTCGTCCTTTGCCACGTCCACGGTTTCTGTTAGAAGCAGTCACAGAAGTTGTTGATGAAAAATTGGCGGTTGGTGGGAAAGCTGTGTCAGTTGGAGGATGCATCACTGCAAGCCTAATTTCATGGCTAACAAGAATGCTGTGCAATTCAGAATAAGAAATGGGTTCTAGTCTAGATGATAAAGATGCAACAATATCACTAAAATCTGGACCCAAATTCTGAAATACAATAGCATTGAATTGAGGCGTGGAAACCGAGTGGCCTGCTGCAGCCAATTCATCTGCGAGATATTTCAATTGCCGTAGAAAAGAGGCTATTGAATTATCTCCTTTCTTGAGAGATTGCATCTGCATAGTTAGTTGCAAAATTCTTGTATGAGAAGGGGCGCCAAATGCCTGATGAAGAGAACTCCATACCGAATGAGATGTCTCCAATCCAATCACATGAGGAAGTACTTCCTCAGAAAAGGAAGAAATGATCCAACTAAGTATTAGTTGATCTTTGCGAACACAATCGGTATATGCCGGATTGGATGTTCCAGTAGAAGCAGAACCAGAAGACATAGTTGAGGAGGCAACTATCATAGATGGCGGATAAATAGATGTGCCATCAATAAACCTGTAAAGATCAAAACTGCGAAGCAAATGAAGAAACTGCATCTTCCAAAGAAGATAATTGGTTGGAGTTAGTTTAATGGAGAGCACATGATGAATCTGTCCAAGAGATGGCAAACCAGTAGGGAATGCAAGTACATCTGATGAAATCATCGATGTAGAGTTCTCAGATGAGGAAGTCATCTCGGCCGCGCCAAGCAATACGGTCCGTGTCGAACAAAACGGTCCGTGTTGATTGCACGGTCTGGAGAGAGGACGCGTCAAGAATAAGACGTGCCTTTGGAGAGGGACACGACATGCGTCGAGGGCAGTGCATCGGAGAAGCGCGTGCATGGGCGCGTTGAGAGTGTGTCGGAAGTGCGCATCGCGTCGGAAGAGCGCATCGTCGGAGGAGCGCCTCGGAATGGCCGAACACGGCCTATGTTGGTGCAGACAATGCTGGTGCAGAGACTTCGGAGGAGCGCATCAGAAGGGCTGAATACGGCCCGCGTCGGTGCAGGATCCGACATCGTCGGAGGGGCGCATCGAGTGCGCCGGAGAAGGGACGTGTCACTGGTGCAGAGGCAGAGCGTCCGAAGATCGTGTCGGAGGGGCGGGTCACGGTCCGCGTTGGTGCAGCACGCAACAACGTCGGAGGGGTGCGTCAAGTGCGCTGACGACGTTTTGACATAAAACAGTCCGTGTTGATAGAACACGACCCGCGTCGGAGGGTCCGCCGGCGAATCTGCAGAAGGTGAAAAAGAAGGAGAGAAGAAAAGAAAAATTATTATGGCTCTGATACCATGTTAGAAGAGTAGAATGGAGAAAATGTTTTCTATATCAATTCTGGTGAGTCTATACATCTATATATAGTACATGAAAAGATCAGAAGAGTAACCACCAATATCTAACTAATTTAACTAGAGAAGATAATCTAATCTAAACTAATCTAGATAATCACAGATCTAGATAACATCAGATTTGGATAATATCAAATCTGAATAATATCAAATCTTTACAAATGACTAGATTCTCTAACATAACATCTTCTTCCAATTGATTTTTTTGGTGTTAGGATTTGTTCTTTTTTCATTTACATTATAGTTGTTATAATAATACATTTTTCTTATTGTGCATTTGGTATGATTTATGGTTTGTATTCAACGTCTCTCTTTGCATTGATAAGCATGTTTTCTTAACATGCATTTTGCAGGTGTTGTCTCTTGGTCGCCTCTACTTCACTTAAGATGACTAAAAATATTTTCTTTCATTTGTTTTTTTTTCTTATTTCATCCTACAAGAAATCCTCAAGTTTAAGCAATTGTTTGGTGAAACACATCTTCTAATCTATTTGGTTGAGAGGAACCTGGGTTATCTTGTTGACAATTAACTTCTGCTCTTGACATTTGTACCTTTAGGAGATGCATATTCACATGGAATTTGGGTGAGATGAACCTAGGTCTATACTTGTTGCAATCTTTTTTTATATGATAAACTGGAAATTAATATATGCAATGACATGTAATTAATGACCGGAAAAAATTAGTTTTATGTTCACATACTCAAATTCTTTGTTTCGAGTGAATTCTCTGTATGCTTGGATTCAATGGGAGTGTAATAACAATCGTGTTATGCCGTTTTGCCATCCCTGCTTTATTGTCTTTTTAATTGTTGGTTCTAGAAATTATTCACACCATGGAGCAATTTCTCAATTCGTTACATTCAATTTTCACGTTTTAACAATTTAAGTTACTCGAGTTTTATTGGTTACAACTTACAACTGCAGAAACGGGCTAACGGGTTACCGGTTACCCGTTAATCGTAACTCGTCCCCCAAGTTCCAATTCGCGTAGCGAAGACGAAGCTCTCTCTCTCTCTGGTGACAACTTCCTGTTTCTCTTGCCCTAACGCCGAGAAAACGCCCTAAAACCCCCATTTGCTCCACGCTCCGAGCGGACCGGAGGAAGCGTAACCTCCTCCGGCGCATAGACGCCGACAAAGCCGCCAGGGAGAGCGGCGACGCTCATCACAGGTGTTTCTCCTACTCCGATTCCTCCATTGGTTCCTCATCCTTGCTCTCGCTTTGACGCTGTTGTCTCTTCTTCCTTAAGGAGAACTGCTCATTTCTTCTCGGTGCCGTGGTTCAGAAGTAGTCATTGGTATGAATTTTAGGAAGATCGACTGAGTCGCATCCTTTTAATTTGTTCTCGACTTTAGTTTTTAAGTAAACCGCGCACTTTGTTTTTTTTTTTTTTTGTTTTGTTCTGGTGCTCGTTTTCTTCGTCGATTCAGTCAACTTCTTGGGCACTTCCATGATTTGCTACCTTGAATTAATGTTTGTCTTATANGCCTTTTTTTTTTTTTTTTTTTGTTTTGTTCTGGTGCTCGTTTTCTTCGTCGATTCAGTCAACTTCTTGGGCACTTCCATGATTTGCTACCTTGAATTAATGTTTGTCTTATAAATATATCATGAAGTTTTTATTTAGTTCAATCTTGATAAACACTGCTCTGATAGCCATTTAGCAGCGGTTTAAGTTCACGTGTTTCTGTTTATGCTCTGCGACATGAATCTCACGGTCTTTATGTTTGCTTGTTCTGCAGTTAGTGCGGGATATGCTTAAATATCTGCAATCATCAAGCACAACCTTGGATTTCTAATGATCTATGGTTTTTGGCATAACCATGTGGGAATATAGTAAGAGCTACTTGAAATAGCACTTGCACAATTCTCCCCCAGAATTTGAAGGCTGTCGAGAGATGTGGACGAATGTGTTCAGAATAGTATGTTTTCAACTCTAACTTAATATCAAAGTCATTGGTATATTTAGGTCTTATGTACATCTTGTCTGCAATCACTTGAACTGTTGGAAGTTTCAATCATCTCCACTTTCTGGTTGCATTTGTATGAATTCATGCAGTATCTCTTATATTCTTATCACCGTTTAAATGTTGTTGGTGGGATCAACCAAATCTGATGGACACCTATAAAATGTTTCCACTATCTAACTGTTGGATGTTCTTGTTTTGCTAAGGGGATTTTTGGTTTGAAACATGAAATTTTCTAAAAGGTAAAAGGATAAGTGCTATTGTGAGTTAATCATCCACATATATCATGATAAAAGAAGGTATGCCCAAGTCTATCTAACAAGTACAGTTGCAAGTATGTCACCAACAAAGTCCCCACAATAAACTTTGTAAAGAAAGGAGATATCACAAAACAATGATTGCCCTCGAGGTACTAAGTTAAATGAATGAACAGTGCTCTCCACATAACATGAAACGCCCTAAAAATGACCCTTCGATCCATATCCCAACGCAAGACGAATGGCTAGGTCGATAGCTACAATTGCTGTCCTGTGCCTTCCCCTTTGTATCTCTTCCACAAAGCATCCATTGTGTTTGAGTGATGCCCAATCACAACCAACGGCCCTCCACATCTCTCGGACCATATCACAACCCAAAAATAGGTGGACTATGTCTCATTAAAATACATTGATTCTTCAAAGAAAAGCGCAATGAGGTTGACAACAGAACCATGCGATTTGATTTCTTTTTAAACAAATGTCTCATTTAAAAGTAAATGAATCATATGTAATCATGCCATATGTTTTTTTTTTGTATAATTGTTTACTGGACTGATTTAAAGATTAGAGCCTGCTACTTTATTATCATTTCTTTCAATTTGTTTCCAGGGAGAGCTTCAAACAATTTCATGGTTCCAGTTCTTTCCATGTGAAAATGATACAAGTTCTCTTTCTGATAAATGGTACAATTTGTGCTCACTGATGTTTCTTCTGAACTTCTTTCTTAATGATTATCAAATGATGGTCGTGTTGAAACTTTCTGATTGCGTCCTTCTAATTTTTTGCAGTTTGAAGGCAGAGCAAAAAGATGCTGCAAACTATTCAATCCTTTCAGCACATCTGAAGCTACAAAATGAAGGCTTTCTCAGTACATGGACCAATTCATTTGTTGGTCCATGGGATCCATCTCAGGGTGTACACAATCCTGGTGGGTACTCGAAGCCTCATCATATATCCATTGTCTAACCTTCCAATTATCTCAGAAACATGCTGATGAAGCCATTTCTATTCACAGATGAGAAAATCAAGCTGTGGCTTTTTCTTCCTGGTCGGCATTGTACGATAACAGAAAATGCTCAATCTGCAGTTTCAAAATTGAGAGGTTTTGCGTCTGTATAGAATCGGTTTTTGTGTTGTTTTAGCATTATTAATATTTTTTCTGGTTAAAATATGTTCATATATATATATTTCATAAAAGTATATTTTTTTGGGAGGTTTGATAGAAGTATATACTATTTGATTTCTGGTGTACTGTAATATCTTTTTCGTTATAATGGTCTCATGTCATTCTGTTCTGAAGTTGTGGGAAGTGGACTTTGGGTAGCACCTGGAGATTCAGAAGAAGTTGGAGTTGCATTAGCTCAGGCTTTGCGGAATTCAATAGAAAGGTTTCTTGTCCTTACTCATTGTTCCATTAAGTTATCTCATGTTTTTAATGTTTAATTACATGCATTTTGTTGGTTGGGTAGATCAATAAGAGGACTTTCTTATGTGAGATTTGGAGATGTTTTTACGAGATGCCATCCTTTAACATCAAGCATCAGGTATGTTTCTATGAAATGCTATTCTCCAGTTAAGTACCAATTTCCTATGGGAAATTTAGTTCTCAGATCACATCCAAAAAAATAATTTTAGTTCTTGAACGCTAATGATGACAAATGCACATATTGTCCTGATGAAGTGTTTAAATATTTATGGTATCATTCTGCATTAAATCAGGTTTTCTGCAAAACCTCAGGGTCTTAAATGGCTTATGCAAACATCCGGATTCAAAATGCTACACTTTTTTTTTACAATAAACCTTCGTAGCACATAATAAACAAAATGTCATTTATACAATCTCATTACTCACTTGCATGTGAATAAGTTCCAAGGTAATTTGATGGCCTCCAGATATGTAAGATGGAATGCTGTTCAACAATATTTTGGTCAGAGAACTTGTGTTTTCTCTTCAGTTAATTGTAAACTTTGTAAGGCGTATAACTTAATCATCTTTTTCTTTGTTATTTAATTTTTTTCCTTGGAGTGCAATAAATTGGAGTAGATTGCAATTTATTTCGACTACTGTTATTTGTACAAAGTCTATCATCTTCTGGATTCTTATGGAATCATAATAAGTACTTTGTTGTGATATACGTTATTACAGTCTATTTGATATGTGGTGTTTAGGGAATGGTGGATAACTCCTGGGGTGAGAAACTGATAACATGTAGCTTTCTTTATTTCTGTAGTCGTCAGTTTCTGTTTCAATAAGGTCATTTTCAAGAATTTTCAATTTATTTGTGAGTCTCTCTGGTCTCTTCTTTTTCTTTCTTTTGCTTTGTGGGGGTTTGGGTAGGACTCGGTTTCTAAGGTTTCTAGAAATTAGAGATATGTCCAATATACTGCAGTTGACTATTTTCAAAATCTCAGAGTGTAGAACTTAAAAGTTCAAAAGAGAACCCAATATGGAGAAACTAAAAACCAATAATTGTAGTTGGAAATGTTAGAGGTAAGTTGTCGAATCATCTTTTATGGGCATGTCAATAGTTTGTCTCAATACAGGTTGGTGACTAAGATTAGTCCTCGTTGAAGTGGGTTACTCTGCACAGATGCACCCAAGAGAGAGTTCAGCACTTAAAAAAATTAAATAACTGAAAATCTTTTGAAAGCATCTTGCTGAATCCTTCTCATGATTGAGTGTGCAAAGAGATCACGAATTAGTACGGGATTCCTTGTCAACTTCATTGATTGAAGAACATACTACCTTCTTAAGAAAGCACTTAATGGCAATTGTAGTATTTGCAACAAAGATTCAGTCTCACGAAGGATTACAAAAATGTCTTGTTCAATCCAGCTTGAAGTGTTTTGTTCCATTCTATTGGAGTGCTGGAACGATACAACATATGCATTGAATGTGACACCCAATAGGAGCATACAAGTTGGCTATAACTTTCATTTAATACTTTATACTACTTTCATAAGAAGGAATGTACTATCAAAAACTAGACTTCAATATAGATTACAAAATCATGAAGCGAGGACAAAAAAATTCATAAACGCAACATTGCTTAGTCTTTTTACGATCATTAATCCCAAACTCATCACCAAGATATTCTCATATTATTAGAACTAGGTGCAAAACTTGAATCTCCAACATTTCTACGTCACATAGCATTCTACATACTTTTCTTGAATGTTAACTGCAAAATTTATTTAGACATGTAGTCAAATTTTGTCCTTTTCTCATAAACAACTTTTGGTTCAAGGGGGATGTTTGTTGATGTCAGCTTTAGTGATTCAAATAATTATGAGCTACATAACTCAGTAAGTGGAAAAATATTAGTCAAAAGCATGAACAAATTAGTAACATATAGTATCATCTTAGATATAATCTAGAACACATATTCCCTCAAAAAAAAAAAATCAAAAACACATATAAGAAAGGCATTGTTTTAACTTGACTTAGTGGGTAAAAAAAGAAGTCATGTGCTGGCTGATGTTAGATTGCAAAGCTTACAAGAATGTGGTCATAATGAAAGAACATATTAGAAGAGTATAAAATGACAATAACATAGTTAAACACTACTATCAGTTAAGCAACTTATAACATTATCATACAAGTCGCATCAAATCCCTTTCATAAGTGAGCCATAAACCGGTAAAATGTATATCAAGTTCATGTAATTTGCTCGTGAACTGGTATAGAAAACCAAACTGCTCATAAATGTTGCTAAGTAATTAGAGTTTTTAGAAGTCATTAACATGAAAAGGTATAATTATTCAATCACCTAATGAACATTATACATATAACACTTGAAGATCTTGAACCTTCATAGATGACATATGTTTCGCCGTAGGTCATAGATGTACATAAACATTCACTAACAATAATGGATGACCGTAAACCTGATAGTCATCCCCTTGTCTCTAAAAAACATAGATGACATAAATTGAAGATAAAACATATAAAAGAAGCTGAGAATATTAAAAGGTAGTACATGGGAGCTTAAAACATCATGGTACCATAAAAGGAAGCTTAGAACATTGATGAATCGCGTATCAAAAGCAGAAGAAAAGTTAAATGATGCTTACCCAAAAAATCTTGTTGCTACCAATCTCATAATCATTAAGGAATTTAGATTATTCTGATGTAATATTGTTGAGCTACTAATAGAATATTCTAAATTATCAAACCATCTTCTTATAGTCTTGTCCTAAATTTTGTTCTAAAAAAGTAAAGAAAAAAATTGTTTCTTTCCTTAAAATTACCATGAAACCACATTTATGAAACACTTATGATTGAAATATCTTCTTTTGATAGTATTAGATAGAAATATAGTGGCTAGAATGGTAATTTACAATCTGTAAATGTTGGATTTGTTAAGACACATGAAAAACTCGCTTTTCTACATTAGACTGACAGGATAAAATTATGGCATATATGGCAATTGGAAGCTTTCACTTAAATGTCCACTAATAATTTACTATCAACTTTCTCAGAAATTCAAATTTTAGCCATAGGTACATAATTAATTCATCTCAACTACTAGCCATTTTTGTACGGCAAATAAATGCCTATTAATAATTACATACCATATTTTTGAGAAGATAATTACATACCATATCACTAAACATATGAACTTCAACATGTATATTCTCGTATATGTAGAAACAAGAGCCTATTTTATAGACATGTGGGATTACACTGAAGAGCACACATAATAGATTATGTTGGTTTAATAAAGCTATGTCAAAGTTTTACTGGTTGTATTGGAATTGGACTTCGATTGGCTGATACAAACATGTTGCTCTTTGATTGAATTGTTACAAATAACAACTTTTCTTTTCCTTTTGTTGTTTTACTGTATCTTAATTATTTTTTAGAGAATACACTCTCTTAAAAATGTATAGTCTGGTAAAAAAGAAGAATATAATTCCATGAACGAAGAAAATAAGCCTTGCAAAATTAATATGAAGATTTACCCGAACTTTTGGCTCTTTGAGATGAACTCTAATGTGAAAATTTATTAGGTTCCCTTTCAAAAATAAAGAGAAAAATATTAAAATGTTAAATAGTTCCCGACAGGAATGGAAATGATTGAAAAGCTCATATAATTATTTGCATAATTTGCCGATTGTTTTCAGGGGATTGCAACCAACTATTGAGTTCGTCTTTGCTGCTAATGAGGAGGCCATCTATGTTCATGCAGTAGTATCTGCAAAGTTCGTGATTGTTCCTGCCCTATGTTTTTTCATAGTGAATGCATCAAAATGTTGATCCGTTTATTCGCGTGGTTTTTAGGCATGTTCGTGGACTTATCAGTACTGATGTGGAGAAACTGTTATGGCATTTCTCTTCGCATTCTGGGGAAGGCATACCTGGTATGCAATCTGTCATGTCATCATTTTATGTGCTTTGTCATTTAGTGTTTGGCCTTTGCTAAGTGTATGCCCTATTCACTGTTACAATATGTAGTTGTATATTCTCTAAAAAATGTTGTGCGTTCTAGGTTTCTCTTTAATTCAGAATATGTTTCTGAATTGACTAGACACTGGTGTCATGATTATACCAAAAGTTTGCTCATACAAACAGCGCCTCAAAAAAATCATGCAAACATTATTGCCTTTCCACCATACTATCTTACTATGCTTTCATAACATAATAAATGCTATGTTTTCATAACTCATTATCAAGCAATCGTATCTCATGTTCACATGCGACATGTAATTGCTCGCCTCTTTGAAGTATCTTTCATGACATGGAGCCATTAATAGCTTATCCAAGTACTTGTCCAATATTTTGGACACTTTGACTGTGCCCCAGAATCCTCAATTTATACTTTTAGAGTACCCAACACTCGGAATTTTGTTCATATTCAATGCTCATACTGACTTCCTGGTGAAGCAGTGATTTTGCATATTTGTTCTCCCATTTAGCATCTAAAATTTTGAATTTCTTAGCTCCTACCATTTCATATATTAAAAACCACGGGGTTTCTTATTCGGTGTGATTCAATGTTAAACTTGCATTCATGACATGGTAAAACATGAATTATTCTTGTGTATGCCTATTGTTGATTTATTTGATTTTAAAATACTTCTCTTATGTAAATCTGAACTTCACTGTTTTGGCAGTCATTGTGGCCCCAAATGGAATGAGAGGTAGGCTTACTGGATGTTGCCCTGATGATCTTGTGAAGCAAGTCTATAGCTGGTATATTTTGTTTTGCTCTGCATTCTATTTTGTAATTAATTGTATTTTTTTATGGAAATTCCGTTCACTGTTATTTTCTTTGCCTTTCTTTATCACTGGAAAAAGGTTTCCAGGATCTTCATCCATTGTACTTAACCAACAATGAACAAAGCTTTATATGTTGATTTTAGTCTGATAGCTGGCTAGGAAACCAATTGCTCCAACAGCTATTTTTTGATATAGTGGGGGTGGAATATTGACCATCAATTAGGATTGATGCGGAGATCTGTCTTTTGTTTTTTTTTCTTTCTGTCTCTTATGGATAATTGAACTAAGGTGCATTCATTTGTTGCTCGTTGCCACCTGGGAAGAACAATTATCGAGTGTAAATTATCATGTAGAAGGATTGATTGGGAAAATTGTTATGATGTCAAAAACTATGTGCTTACTTTATTGTACACTACAACTCTTTTTGTGTTGACCGTCTAAAAAAAAACTCTTTTTGTGTTGAGAGTGGGGTGATGAATAGTGTCTTTTTACGGGTATCCACACCCACTTGATTTCTTTTTGCTTCTTTTCGTTTTGGCTTTCCATACACACTTTTAAATTTTTCCTTTTAATACAAAGTGGATGACTACCCACACCTAGTAGTCATCCTTGCTTTCATAAAAACAACTATGTGCTTATTTTCTTTTTATTTCGTAGCAAGCTTAAAGCTTCAAGTGCTGGAGCAGTTGGTGTATCCTTCCCTTCCACTCATCATTCTAACTTCCCATCAAAGGGACAAAGTTGCTATGTTGAAGTCACTCTTGATTGCCACTCTATGAATCACAGCAGTGTTATTGGTTTGGATAATCCAAAAGACAGGAATGTGACCCATCTTCATTACGGAGATCCACATCTTGTATCAATTGGAAGAAGCCAGCAGAAACAGGGAGTGTGTGATCCTTTTACATTTCTTGAAAGGACCTTTATCTATCCAGCAGAAGCTGTGGTGATACCGATGATGCATAAAGCATTTGCTCGATCATCTGGTAAAAGGTTTGTGCCTTTTCCTGTTTTCACATTCTTAAGTATTCAGTACTTTGAAATTGAATATTAGTCGTCATGATTTCCTTTTCTTGACTAGGTTCAAACATTGTTTTATGAGATATCACCGTTATAATTTCAGTGCAACACTCATCTTAGGTTTCATATGTTTAACATTTGGTAATCATCAATGTTCATTATTGCTTAGTTTTCAACATAATACTAATTGTTTGGGAGAACACATTAAATTATGATGTTCAATTTGTAAAACTCGATATTTAAGTGACCCGTTTCTCCTTGAGGAGCTTTGTAAGATGATAGATCCGTACCTCCAACAAGGACCCTAATCACAATGATCTAGCCCTTCTTAGCCTATGATAAGCTGTTTTAGTTTTGGCATGAGCTAAGATGCTTCGAAATTGCAAAGGTAGTAGGACTTCCTATGATTTAGAATATTATTGGCATTTCCTTACATTTTCTTCGTTTCCGCTCTATTTCTTTTTATGGTTATTTTCTATTCTTAAACTACGAGTTATTTCTGTTTTCTTCTGTGAACTATAACAATATCCATCTACCTCCCTTGAACTATTTGAACTTTTCCGTCCAAAAAGAACCATTATTCAACTTTTCCATTTAAGCCTGCTGTCAATTATTCTCTTAACTTTTATTTTCTTCTGTTTATACAATTACAAATGTGCCTACATCAATATTTGGAAAAATAAAAAAAGTCTAAAACAAATATATTTGAGATAACAAAGGATTAAAATAACTAATATAGCTTCTAAAAAAAAAACTAATATAAATACAACAGTTGATAGTCATCTTCCTCTTTCTAAAAAAACATAGTTTACCATTAAATATTTTATTTTTCTTTTATTTATATATTTCAAATCATAACAAAGTTTAAAAATACAATTATATAAATAAAAAATGTTAAAGTTAACATAAGAGTTGATGATGTAATAAAATGGAAAAGGTTGAATAGTTTATTGGAGGTAAGTGGATATTTTATGAGTTTATGGGAGAAGTTCAGGAATAATTGATAGTTCAGGGAAAGTTGGTGGAAAAGCCCTTATTTTTAAGATTAAGTTCTCCAATATAATATTGATCTCAAGTGCCACAGAAGAAGATAGAGTATATATGTGAAGAGCATAGGTTAGTTATTGTTAGTCCTTTTTTTTTCTGAGAAATAGTTGTTCTTGGTTTAATGCTGTATCTTGAGGGAAAATCAGTATCCTCATATTCCATTTAAGATGGAGCTCAAAGTTATCCTTTTGAATCTGAACCATCACGGTTGAGCAAGAATGCAACACAATCCAAGGTTTAAAAAACCTGTGTTTCGATTGAACTTTCTTAGAAGTGGAAAGTATGATTACGGAAATCAGGTAGGATCCAATTTTCCTTACAAACTTGTGGAATGTACACATCTATCCAGAAAAACCAAAAGGAGTACAAATCCTGAGAAACAAGTTATGATATACAATATTCTCTATACAACATTATGATGTACAATGTTCTATTTGTAGTATCGTTTTCCTCCAAAATGGTGTGCTTCTGCTATAGCCATATGCCCCAAACAAGTAGAATCATTGGAGTCGGGCTCTGGATCTCCCTTGCACATTTACAAGATTGACTTCAGAATCTATGATAGTTATATCTGTTGTTTTTATGCTTACTTAAATGATAGTGTGTGTTGCATCTTGGAAATGGTAGTTTGTCCAGTGATGGATTTTGATTTAAAGGAGAAGTCAATTTTTTATTTTGCCGCCTTATGATCACTTAAAGTGCCTTAACTTTGATTTTGTTCCAATGGTGGGTTTACATATGCAGATCTTTAAACGTGTTACAATCTTTTTACCGGATAATTTTTCACTTAAAAAAGATAACAAGTTGGAGTTAAAATTATGATACTAGTCTTTATCATCAATGCAAGTTTATCCTAAAACAAACCTAATGTGGATTTCACACTTTTTTCTCAAATTGCTTGATGTATAGTTCAAATTGTTGCAAATTCATTTATTTTTAAAATCATTTTAACAATCTCCCAAATCCACGTGAAGTTATTGGAGGTGGTTAACTGGTTAGGAGATTATAAAAGGGGTATCACAAGTCAATGTGTTACGGAAATATCTCCCCACTGTATTCTGACCATGTTTTTCATATATCCGAAATATGAATTTGTGAATGTGGTGGTTAACTGGTTAGGAGATTATGAAAGGGGTATGACAAGATCAATGTGTTACGGGAAATATCTCCCCACTGTATTCTGACCATGTTATTCATATATCCGAAATATGATTTTGTGAATGTGCAATTTGTTCTGTGATTTTCATCCATCTAGTGTGCATCTAGGATTCAGATTTTTTATGCTTAATTCTCAGTACCTGGATACAGTATTTAAACACTTGCTAATTTATTTCCTCTCCCATTTTAGAAACAAAGACTAAAGACTCTGTGGTCTGGAATAAGGCTAATTTACCTACTTACAAATTAAGTCTAACAAAGATGATGATTTTTAAAGCTTCCAATTTTATTCTGATTATTCATTCTTCTTAGTCTTTGATTTGTAACGTGATTAATGTCTAAGTTTAGTTAAATGCTTAAGTTGCAACGTCTCTTGAATAGCATGATGACTGGTGATAAATACCTATGAACTTTCATGGCCGGTCCTTCAAATCTGTACTTCTGCAAAGTTATGCTAACATATTTTGGTTATGTTTTAAAGTTTGCATGGTTCCTTCTTTCTAACTGTGCATATATGTATGCTGTTGTTGATGCTTCCTTCTGAACAGTTTGGCTCTTGGAACTGCGTTTAACGCTGATCATTCAAATGGACTTGGAATTGGGTATAGTAGCATGAAACTACAAAAACAATACAATAGCAGCAGTAACAGTGTGTCAAGTAGCATCAGTAGCATAAGTAGAACATCAAGTGACAGTGAACATCATATGGTTGTTGAAGCTGGTGATCTTGAAGCTGATGCTGACTCTCTTACTTGTGGACAGTCTGGTTTATCTTCCAAAGACCATCTTGAGAAAGATGACAATGAAATGGTACTCTAGATTGTGTAATAACCATTTACTTTGGTAGCTTCTTTTGATTGAAAGATTTAGCATGGCACAATATCACTGTTACAAGTGCTATTGTTTTTTTCATAATGATTATCTGAAGCTCTGTTCTATCATTGTCGAATATTATGCTTTGACTAGATATATATGCAACGTAAAATTGAATCACTATCTGAAATGCAATTTCACTTTACAATCTGCAATTGAATATTCATTTTGTAACTTGAAAAGTTGGAGAAGTATGACTGAACTTCATTTTATGTGCATGTTCATTGGATTTGCAAGTATTTTCTACTTATCTCATGGTGTGGACTCATGTTATTGCTTTGTGGAAGTTCTTCTAAGTTCTCACTATCATTTTCTTTGTTAATTGCCTATGAAAGTAGACTATGTTGCAGCATAATTCTCTCTTATTAAGCAAATACTTTTGTTCTTTTGATATGCAACTGCATTTATCTGCAGGATTTATTGATTAAGCTGCCCCTCTGCTGTATCTATAAACCCTGAGTGGCCTGTTGATAAGGCATATTTGGGTCTCAGTTATGTTTCTATATATTGTATGGTGTCTACATCCAGATTGCTATCCATTTACCAAAGTTCAAATATGCCTCATCCTACCAATCAGAAGATTAAATTTAGTAGCTATTGGTTGAAATGCTTCCTACCTCTCAACTGGCATTATTTTGATATGTGCTTGTCCATATCCTGGAAAACAAATATGACTTGAGTCCCTGAAACTACTTCTCTATCAAAATTGTATACCATATTGGAGATTCTTTGCTACAGAACTCGTTCTGCTTTAGGTTTCTTAGATTCTTGTTGTAAATGTCTACCCTTTGTTTATCTTATGTGGTGGCAACCAGTTCAATTTTAAACTGATAATTTATCACATACAAGCTCAGTAATAAGCATGGGAATGCTCTCAGAAAACATTAGTGGTTTTGAACAAGATGCAGCATGATGTCATTTGTTGAATTTTCTCATATGTAGGTTTCTAAGCGTCCTCGCACTGGTAAGACTGGAAAATCTGTTCAAGCTGGGAAAACCGTAGGTGCAAATATTCATGATACTTATATGTCTGAACACAGTGCACAAGCTAACAATTTTGCTGCTGCTGGAGTACAAAACGCACAGGTTGTATCTTTCTGGGGTTGGGATGATGATGAGAGAGGCATCGGGATGGATATTCAGACTCTCCTGTCAGAATTTGGTGACTTTGGTGACTTCTTTGAAGATGATGATTTGACTTTTGGGGAGGTATTTATCTCACCTTTATTATTTTCTTTGTGAGGGAACCTTTAGTAGATACCTTTATCCATTAGAATTCTTTTACTTTGTTTCACCAGTAGCATGTCATACAAATATACTATCAAGAAATTGTTCAAATTAAAACTTGATATTTTTGGAATGAAAAAAATTGATATCTCGAAACTTTTAAATAGACAAAATAGCCATGAGACCGCGCCCAAACTATGATACCTCACTCTGGCATGTATTTATTTTAATTTTGGAGGTCAAGTTTTAGGCTTCTGATCACTTGCCAATTTATAAGGGAAAAACAAATGCAGTTCATGCATCTTAGAAAGTTGGCTGCTTCACTTTAGAATTTTTGGAGATCTTTTGTAATGATCTTGACAAGATGAGTAGTGTTAGAAAACCATGCATCTTTGTCAAAAGTGAAGTGAGATTTTACATTCTTATAAAAGATATTTGGTCTTGCCAAGAGTTCAAGTGATAACCTTGGGTGTTCAACATTTTCTTTCTCATGCTTACAACCACTATTTTTTTCCCTTTTGAATAACCTAGTATTCTTTGGACCAGAAGGTAAAATATAATGTACATATATGTACTTTCAAAAAACAATGTATATATGTAGTACAGTTTACCGTGGCTTTGATTTTCATAGTATATAAAATTCAAAATTCTGAGCTTGAGTTACATGATCATAGCATGACTTGATGCATGGGTTTTTTGAAAATATCTCCTTCATATACATGATGTTATGCCATCACACAGTTTTTCTTGCATGAGGTCATAAGCTCAATTAGATTTGACGTTTAAAGAGTTATAGTTTAATTCTATTGAGAAATAAGTAACCGTTTAATGTAATTTTGTATAGAATTTGAAGTTTCATGCGTTCCTTGAAAAGCTAGATTTTATTCAAAAGCAATAGAGTTCTGGAGACATATCAGATGCGAGGGATTTACTCCTAATCAATAGATTTTTGGTGGAGAGAGATTATGCATAGAATATCATACACTATATCCATTTGTTTATTAGGGATTGTGATCCCCCTCTCAATTTTTCTATTTGTACATTTCTTTACATCTCGGTACATTTGGATGAGTAGCAAAGTCTAGTCATCCTTTTCACCTTAAAAAATGTCACACCAAATCAGAAATTTTGATTTTCATCAGTTTGCTTAAGTTCCAATCGTAGCTTTTTGTTATTGTTGTTCATATGTCAAATTCCACAAGTAGTAAAATAATTTTGTTAGAAATAACAACGTTTGCATTCTTTTGGTAGCCTCCAGGCACTGCTGAGTCCCAAGCCCTTATGTTTCCAGCTGCTGATTATGAGGATGTCACTGGCAGTCCTTGCACTGGAGGCATTGAAATACCTGATCAGAATCTTGTATCTGTGGGCCTTGCTTCTCTCGATGACTTCAGCCATCAGACAGTGAGCCTTACAGAGGATTATGAAAATAGAAATGCTGAAGGTCTAAAGGATTCTTCATCTTATCTTGCAATATCAGCACCATTATCACGGGAGTTTGATCATCTGACAAAAGCAGAAGCTATGATGACATTTGCAACAGAATATGCACCAGTAGATGCTTCTACTAGTGGGCTTTCCCAATCAATCTTTAAAAGCCCGTACTTCCCAAGATCGAGAAAGGTAGAGAGTTCTGGTTCAAGCTCTAACAGTTACGTGTATAATGCCATTCCACCGTCTTCATCAGTGGATACATCAGAAGACCAGTTTGAATCATCAACCAAACATAAATTGAATCCTTTGGGGCATGGCATGGTTTCCTCTGTCCAATCTTCAAACTTATATACACATATAAAGAGTGGAGGGGAAAAAAAGAACAAGAGATCTGTAGACAATAATGCCGTTTATTGCAATGGAGAGGAACCCTATTTGGCATCTGGCATTAAATCACTTGGCCTTGCCACAATCCACCAGAAGAAAATTGACATATCAGAACCTGGCCGTTCTCTGCTGCCTCTTAGGACTGTGCTTGCTACGGACATAGAGTGCTTTATGTTCCAAGCTTCCATGTGTAGAGTAAGACACACACTTTTATCTCATACAAATAAAGTTTCTTTGGGATTAACAAGTTCTATGTCTGAGGTTACAAATGATTCAAATACAAAGTCAGATACAGTGACTGTGAAGTATGAAGCCAGAAAGAGAGAGAATATACCAGTTAGAATAGCTGGAGATTTTGATGGTGGTCTGCAAGATGGATCACTTGCTGCAACAGTGGGTGTGTGGCGCTCTGTGGGAGCTCCCAAGGCCGCAAAGCCTTCACGAACTTCTGACTTATCTACTCTCACACACAATAATTTGGGTGACGAAGTTTCAAATATTCAGGGACACAGGCAGCCCCTTCAGGATTTTCTTGATGCCCTTGGCTTTTTAGTGCAGCAATCTACATCCTTTGTAGACATCTCACTTGATTCTACTAACTCCAACGGTTCCTACTATTGGCTCGGAGTACAAGAGCAAAAGAGACGTGAGCTTGCCTGTGGCCCTTCAATGATGCATGCAGGCTGTGGTGGACTTTTATCCACGTGTCATTCTTTGGATATTGCTGGTGTAGACCTAATTGATCCACTTTCTGCTGATGTAAGAAGTTTTTTCCCTCTTAAAAGGTGTAGGCATATTTTCTGCTTCTGCGTCTTGTGATTCGTGTAATTCTTTACCATTATATATTTTTATTTTCTCTTATATGAATAGATTTGATTTCCAAATTGGTGCTTTTTCTTTCCCTTTCAGAGTTAGGATCAATTTATTGTCTCAGATTTGAATAAACGATCTGGGAGTATTCCACATTTCTGGGATAACGGATTGGGTAAAAAGTGCAGTGACAAGTTGGCAATGAGCATACCTAATGAAAATTTTCAAATTTGTAAAAATATAGTTAGAGAAGCTTGCTTTTAAGGTTCATCCTTAGTGTAAATATGTATATTTGATATTATGGATTCTAAATTTAATTATTCTTAGCCGATAATGAGCCCCATTTACCAGTGCCTTTTTGTGTAATATTGAAATATAAAGATTTCATCTTTCTCAACCCAAATCTAAGGTTCTTTAAATATGTCTGAAATGGATGGTTTCTACCTTCAGTGGGAGGTCAAATATGTTTATCTTCAATCGTAATGGAACTTTGATAACTCTGATAGAAACTAGGATTCAATCTCTAGATAAAATAACTGACTTTGATTAGCAAACTCACTTGAGGTCCTTGTGGATTAATTTGCATTTCCAAAAAAAGTATGCAGAATGCTAGAATTGACGCACCTAAATTTTTGACAGTTTCTTTGAGTTGGGTTGACAAATGAATTTGGATATTCTCTTATGTAAATTATTTTCTTATTTCTGTTACTTTCACAGTATTTGAAATAAAACATATATCAAATTCTCTTGTTGCATTATTATTTTTTTGAATTCTATAAATTGGGAAGATAGACTACTAGAGGAAATGATAAATGCAAAATTTCGGAGAAAGTTGAGCCCAACTGAACCCAGCCATCAAACAGTAGATGCAAGCATTTTTACTTGCTGAGCACTCTCACTTTTAAATAACATGAACTGAAATCAACCATGAATTTTCTCAAAATATTTATGGAGCTCCTCTCAAAAATATTTCTGGAGCTTTTCATGTAGAGAGCAACAGTGTGCTAAGTGAATTCTATGCTTTGGGGTTGTTAGGACAAGCAAGAGATTCAGCTACTTTCTAATAGTTCATCTTGTTTATGAATAAATTTGGATGACTATTGGTTTGGATAGTATTTTTTTTGTCAAAGAAGAAAAAAATGGTTTGTTTATATTTTGAAACATATTTTATAGTGTTAATTTATAAACATTTTATTTTACCAGGTCCAGGTCTCATCTGCCATTAGTTTGCTACATTCTGATGTAAAAGTGTCCTTAAAATCTGCTTTTCCAAGTGTTGACGGCCCGATATCTGTCACTGATTGGTGTAAAGGCCGCAGTCATTCAGGTGAACCAGGAGCTACAGGTACAAGTGAGGCCAAAGATTCTTCAAGCATGGTTAGTCTGATTGGAGAACCAATAAGTCCAACCCAACCTGCTGGTGCTTCTGCGTGCTCCAGAGGTACAACCTCTTGTAAATTCAAGATTAATTTGTTTACTACGATACATCCAATATGTCATATCACGGACATGGATGTACATATATAAATATATATATATATATATATATATATTATACATATATATATATATGTATGTATATGTATTACTTCTCAACTCCCTTTTCTCTGGTGAATCTTATTAACTCCCTTTAATACAGCTAGGACAAATTACTGGTGTACAATATGCAAGCCAATAATACAACATAATTGTATCCATACACTATGCTATATTTAAGTGTCGCTACTAACTCTAAACATGCTGAAACAGAGGGAGCAGAAGAACAGCATAGAAATTATCCACGTCTCAGGCCAACTGTCATGGTTCTGCCACTTCCTGCTATACTTGTCGGGTATGTTTTGTAGTTGTTTCCACATATATGTGTTTCAGTTGATTGTACATTGAGCAAGCCTTTTATAAGTGCATATAGGAAGACACATCTTTTTGTCCTTCAGGTACCAGGATGATTGGCTGAAAACATCTGTAAATTCTCTTCAGCTCTGGGAGAAAGCTCCCTTGGAGCCTTATGCTTTACCGAAGCCTGTAAGGATCCATGACCCTTTATTTTTTTTTCTTGAAGCTTCTGTCCAGGTGTCTTTACTCTAACAACTATATAATTGCAGGTCACTTATTTTGCTCTATGTCCAGATATTGATCTCCTCACTTCTGCATCTGTCGATTTTTTTCAACAGCTTGGAACTGGTATGTTTGAGCTGTGATGGATTTGCAACATTATTGCTATTTTTTGAGAAATTTTCATATTCATATCCCATTTCGGTTGTATCTTTATTGTAATTCCTTTTCATGTTTCCTTTGGTGAAAATGATATTACTGTTTGATTTTTAGAATAATTGGGTAGAACTTTTCAATATGCTGAAAGTACTGTTTTATATTATGAATAATGTGATACTTGTGTCATTAAAAAATAGCATACCAAATCTGAAAACATATTGAGAAGCACACATACATAGTCTTAAATATCTGTGATTTTCCATAATTTTCTTTTCTATATGATTGATTAGTTCTTCAGCGTATTCTTCACAATTCTGTTTCTGAATCTTTTGTTATTTCTAACGCATTTTAGTTCCTCATATATCACTTGGAAAAAATCTGAGTTTGTTCCAAAGTGATAAAACATTTGATATATTATAAACGGGATCACAGCATATTAATAGCTTGTTCTTAAGATTGGGGCATAAATATAAATACTTTGTCTTGTTTCTTTGTTCTCATTGAGAAAAGAAGTGTGAAAAGAGCTTACCTATTAAAATTTACAGGAAAGCAAGCATCTGTGGTTTTCAACAATTAGAGATTTTTTTACAGTCTGTCAAAACATATTTTAGTTGCTTGTAATTAGTTGTACACATTAAAGCTTCTTTTCACAAATGCAAATATGTTCGTAACTATGATGTTAAATATCAAGTTTTGGCGGACGCAGGCTGATAACTTTCCATTTCAGCATGTAAGGTGTCAATGCTGACACCTGGGTACCCCTAAATTTGTAAGCATTAGGTAGGCAAAACAAATCAAAATGGTGCAAAATTTTATGGGACATGAATTGATGATTTTAGTGATAAAATTACTATGAAATCACAGACTCATAGACTCGTTTTAGCTTAATGAAAAATGTAACTTATTATGCTTTACTGACCTAGTGATTAACAATAAGGAAAAGCAATAATTATTATTATGTTCAAATTCCATCAACACCATTTTCGTTATTATAATTTTCTTTCTTTCCTTTCTTTACACTTAAGGCTCATATGATACAAGGTGATAATGATCAAGTTATTTTTGAGAATGATAATAGACAATATAAACTATTGGTACCGCTGATTTTTGTTTTGTGGGCCATCAATATAGATATTTATTTTCTGTTAAGGATATATCAACTATTTACAGTTATATTTATTAAGATAACTTTACAAATTTATGACGCAAGTATATGAGGTCTTATCCAAGTTTACATCAATTCTCAACCTCAACAATCTTGTAATGACATACTAATCCCCTTCAATTTGTTTTCTACTTTTGGCTTGATACAATCTTTTCATTCATCGTCTTTCACATTTCGGCATGTCGACTGCTTGCGGATTGATTTTATGGTTGACAGATATAGTCTAATTTATTATGTCAATGTACAGTTTATGAAATGTGCAAGCTTGGATCACATTCCCCTCAAATTTGTGGAGGTCAATTGGAGTCATCACCTGGGATATGTTTGCCTTCTGGACTTGTTCTTGTTGATTGTCCCCAGCAGATGAAGATTTCTGCCAGTCATCTCAATGTTGTCGGCACGTTGACCGATTACTTCGTAGCTCTTTCTAAAAGTTGGAACGTGAAGGACTTTGTTAAGGCTCTTATAAGGCTTATAAGGAGTCTAAATCTTTCTCCAAGCTCCTCAGTAAACCAAAAAGAAGGAATCAGTGGAGCTTGCACAGTATGTTTCTCCAAAAAACGACTTACTGAACTTTTGCAATTTGCATTCTGATGAACCCAAGTAGTTTGATAGTTTGGATTATCAACTACACTGTAATTTGGTTGAACTAGGAACTTGATACTGAAATTCTTTGAGGCAGCAAACAGCTAGTTATTACTTGTTAAAATAGGGGATATACATATGAAAGTGTTAGCTAATATTATGAATAATTGTTAACTCTCTAAGCTTCTTGGTATTTTTTACTGTTATCATATAAGAACTGAGCTGTTTCCAAGATAAAATCTTTGCTTGTTTATTGAATATGGAACTAGATATGCTAAATTGAGAACAGAATGCCATAAGGTTGTCAATGATTATTTGGTCAAAAATTGTAGCGTCGAGAACATAAACATACTTGCTGCATGCTTAATGTCCCCATCAATATAGGTGTCTTATAGATACGTGGATTTAGCATGAGGTCCTAGGTGGAACAAGAAAGGTTTTAATGACTAACATTTCTCTGAACAAGCTAAATGGGATAATACATGTAATTTCACTGCTTTGTTATATGAGCTTTTGAACTATAAGTGATGTATTTTTTTTTCTTTTGGTTAAGGGTGTAGCTTAGTTTTGTTTTACCAATATCTTATCTTTTCTTGTTTTCCTTATAGGTACTCTATGTTATTTGCCCATTCCCTGAGCCCAAAGCAGTTCTGCAGACATTGGTTGAGTGCTCTTCTGCTCTTGGATCTGTTCTTACTGTAGACAAAGAAAAGCGAGCTTTCTTACACTCACAAGTTGCTAAGGCTTTAAATTGTACAGCATCTGTTGATGAAGCATTGTCATCTAATGTTGTAATGCTCTCAGGGTTTACTGTTAGCAAACTCGTTTTGCAAATCATAACAATTGAGACATTGCTAAAAGTGAATAGGCCAATCAGTGAACTTTCCACTTTAAGAGACATTGCATTTACTGTATATAACAAAGCTCGAAGAATACCTAGGACAGCTTCTAATTCCGACATGCTTCAGTCATCACCTTTAGCTGCGAGATCCTCATTGATGCATATGAGCTCTCCCATACCAGGTCTTTGGAAGGATTGCCTAGCACCCAGGATGTCTGGCCCATCTATTTCCAGAGAAGGTGAACTTGATGCAGCATTGAGGCCTGCTACTTGGGAGAGTTCATGGCAGACTCCAAGGATTGGAGGATTGGGTAGTGACCAGAATAGATATGTGGATGGATGTGTCCAAGATGATACTAGGTACATGTTTGAACCATATTTCATATTGGCAGAACCTGGCTCTGTAGAACATGGAACTTCTGTTGTTATCTGTGGTACTGGTAGTACAATCTCTGAGACTTCAAGTTCAAGGTCTGCTGATGATACTAGTGGAGTGTACATGCAAAGTTCAACTACTGTTGGGGCTACAGATATTGGAGGATCTTCCGGTACCGACTTGTTGGACCATGAAAACAAGACACCAAGCCTTCATTGTTCTTATGGTTGGACTGAGGATTGGCGCTGGTTAGTCTGCCTCTGGACAGATTCTAGAGGAGAATTGCTTGACAGCTGCATATTTCCATTTGGCGGTATCAGTAGTCAACAAGATTCTAAAGTTCTCCAGAATCTTTTTGTTCAAATTCTGCAACAAGGTTGTCAAATATTATCATGTGCTTCTTCAGATGGCAATCCCATTAAACCAAGGGATGTAATAATCACAAGACTTGGATGCTTCTTTGAGCTTGAATGTCAAGGTAACTTGACTGCTTATATTATCTTACTGACATTTTTGAAAAAAACAACTCTTTCTAATACACAATTTGTTTCAGAATGGCAGAAAGCTTTTTACTCGTTTGGTGGTAATGACGTTAAGAAGTGGCCTTTACAACTACGGCGTGTAATACCTGATGGAATGACCACAAACACCAACGGGAATTCTCTCCAGCAGCACGATTTAAGTTTGATTCAAGAAAGAAATCTGCCTTCCTCACCTAACCCTTCTTTATACAGCCCTCATTCAAAAGCCAGCTTCGGGAAGGGTGGGTTGGGACAAGTTAATTCGAAGAAACCACTAATAACTGGACAAGCTGTGGTGGACAACACGAGGGGTTTGCTACAAATGGTCCAAAGCATAAGCTTAATTGGTGTCTCTGTTGATCATTCATTGAATCTCATGCTTCAGGCAGATATGTCATCTTTTGGTAAGTCTTTTATCTAGAAAAGCACAATGTTGATAATGATAATCCATCCAAACTGCAACAGTTAAAAAACTGCCTGAATGATTAGTTCTTTCAATCTTCACTATTTCTTTCAATACATTGGTTAGTTATATTTATAATGCTTACTCAAAGAAGTGATCATAATTTTCACAACTTATTATGAGGTATCTAAGATCTTGAAGAATAATGCAAATTTCATATAATCATTTAAGCAGTAGCAATTTGTTTGTTGGGCATTCAGTCATTTGGGTGGCACAAGGGTCTCGTTGGAGTCTGAATCAAATTTCAAAATGTAATGTCAATCTTAAAATCATGGGAGAAAATAATTAGGTTTTTCGATGGTTTCTTTTTCTGAAGTATATGGATGGGGCCACAAGTCTACCTGACCAGTTTGTACGAGGATGGAGTATAGCTGGATCATCAATTAGAATATTTTTTTGCTAACTTCAGTCATTTAGTTGTAGTTCTTTAGTTTTAACTATGGTCATGCATGTTGATATTTAAGTCAAGTTTCATTGCTTGTATCTGAACTCTCATGCATTTGATTCCTTAGATATCAACTAAGTTTAATAATTAATTTAATGAAAATTACCCTTCACAAAGATCTTATCGAAATTTAAATTTTGCACAGCTTTGTAATTGCGATCAAACTCAATTGCACCTGCAGTTTTATGTACCTTGGCCATATGACTAAACATCTAGTGGATATGTCCTTGGTCTGGTAGATGTCCTTGGCCATATGCATTTGTACCTTGGTCATGGTCTGGTAGATATGGCTTGTTGACTTTTTCGTTTGAACATATTACTCTGTAATATAAAGGGTTCCTTCTGTTTATGAATTCTTTTGTTAGTATGGGTAAATGTTCAACTGTTGCGGCATTTGATTCTAGCACTAAAGGTGTTAAAAATAAATGGTTGTATAGGTGGAACTCAAGGCAACAGCAGCTCCAGCAGTCCCAGCTACTTAGAAGGGTTCAGTCCACTCAAGTCTGTTGGGTCCATGCATGCATCATATCTCTTTATCCCTTCACCGAGTATGCGTTATCTTTCATCGACACCACTACAGCTACCTACATTCCTCACATCAGAATCTCCACCCCTTGCCCATTTATTGCATAGCAAGGGTTCTGCGATTCCCTTGGCAACAGGTTATGTGGTGTCCAAAGCAGTCCCTGCCATTAAACAAACTGTTGGGGAGCAACAACGAGAAGACTGGCCGTCAGTTCTATCTGTCAGCCTTGTTGATCATTATGGGAGCAACAACAGTGCCATCCAGGAGAGGGTGGTTCGCAGTGGTGGTACCACTAGTTCTGGTAAACCAGTCAGGAACCCAACCACTGAGGTACCGAACAAAGATTATGAAGCAGAGTGTCGTGCGGTTCTAGAGTCGGTTGCTGCAGAGCTTCACTCCCTTTCTTGGATGACAACAAGTACAGTGTTTCCTGAAAGGCGAAGTGCATTGCCTTTTCACTGTGATATGATTTTAAGGTTGAGAAGACTTTTACACTTCGCCGATAAAGAGCTCTCTAGGCCACCAGAAAATATTCAGCATGCTTAAACAAACTTTTGATTATAGACAGCTGATATGTAAAAGCACCCCTATGCTTGTTCAGAATTTACATTAAATGTAATTTTATTAGTTTTCTTTCTTTCATCATGTTTCATACAAACTTCTTGTGATCTTTGTATGTAAGGCATACACTGTATATTGGCAAGTATCAATTAAGGGGTAATACCTTTTTCTTTCTAGGTATCCTTGGAGTTGTCATTGTTTACTGATTCTCATATTATTCCCTACGATACTGCATCGAAATCCCGATCTTGAAGCTTTGTATATGGTCTTGGATCTTAGTTTATTTTACGAAAATAAACTTCATAAAAAGATGAATTATGAGAAAAGATATTCTGAAAAAAAATATTTATTTTGTATTTGGTTATGAAAATAAGCTAAAAAGTATAAATAGCGAAATGAACATTAATGAATAGGAGTCTAAAGTTCCTAAGCGGAAAAAGTTTTTATATTTAGGTCTTTTCACCTTTCTCATTTGATTATGCTTTATTTGGTGTGATAAATGATTAACATGTCAGTCAGCTTGACTAGTGAATTTGATAAATAAAACAATTGAATGACTTAATAAATACACGGACACAAGTTATTATATATACAATTGAAAAAGAGAGCATGTTATGTAGGTTTAGACTCTGTTTAACAAAGTTAATAATTTGCCCTTCAAAAAAAAAAAAACAAAGTTAATAATTTAATTAGTGGATAATAAATTAAGTAATAAATAAAATGAGCAACACTAGTGGTTTGGTTAATATTTTTTTTAAAAAATAAAAGTGTTTGGTAAATATAATTATAAAATTACATGAATAGTTTATATTCTTATTTATGTATTTTTATGTTATAATAAATAATTTAATTATTATTCTTAATTTGTTGTTTAACAAAATAAATGAAGGAAAATAATCAATTTAAAACAAAGAAATAAAAAAAATAATCTTTATGATGATAAGAGAAAATAGAATGTACATTTTTTTAAAAATAAAATATGTAATATGAATTTAAAAATAAAATTAATATTTTTTATTGAAAATAAAATGATGTAAAAATTATTATTTGAATTATATATTTTTTCAGCATCTAACCTCAAACTATAAGTTTATATCCTTCCATTAAGTTCTGTCTAAAATTCTATTAATTCATTATTTTAATAATTATGGAATAATATACTCGCTTCCTATATGAAAAAATATTAAAATAATAAAAAATATCAACGTGAGCACAATATTTCTAATAATTAAAAATATCAATAAAATATGTTTACCTATATTGGTTATTTTTAACATATTTTATAATTCTTGGAAAAATTAACTTAACTAAATCTTGACAAAACTTAATGAGATTTAAGTGTCAAATTAAGTTCAAACTAAAATTTATAGTTTAAGTTAGATGTACACAAATTATAATAGAAAAGTATAAGAAGAAATAACCCTAACTACAATATCTTTCTAATCTCTAAATTCTACTTTCAAAATTTTATTTAATATTCTAAGTACTCGAATTTTTAACATATAAAACGGAGTCAGTGTGCATGTAGTTTTTCTTTGTCTCGACATTTACTTTATTGACTAAAACGGTGATAATTTTAAATCATGTATTACATCCTCCTAAACCTTGTGCAAATAAAATGTTTGATGTTATTATTATTATTATTATTATTATTATTATTTTTATTGTCTGTACTATTTTTTTTAATAAGGGTAATTTTTTTTCGCCACTACAGTCAAATATATAGATTCATCAAGTTAATTTATATTTTAATTTAAGTTTTCATGTTTTTTTTTAAATTGGTAAGCTTTTCGTGAAAAAAAAACATTTCTTTTTCTTTAAGAAACGTCTAATTTTCAAATTTCAATATATATGCACGCAAATACCATTTCAAAAACCTCTTCGCCCTAATCGCCGTCAGGGTTTTAGCGGCCTGCCATTTCCTCTCTCCTCTGCGTTGCTCGTCTCAAATCCTTTGGGGTATTGATCTGTTCCGCCTCCCAGAAGCCTCTGAGCTGAGCTCGAACCTGTCGGCAATGGCGTTTTGGGGTAAGCAACTTCCCCTGTGCTCCCAGAAGCCTCTTACTTGTTACTCAGAAGTATTATATCGATTCCCACTCTCTGATATCTTCTCTTTCCCAGGTGTCGAAGTGAGGCCTGGAAAGCCGTACACCCACCGCTGCAACGACGCCCGCGGCCGGCTGCGCATCTCCCTGGTTTCCCCATATCTTCTCTACTCTCCTGCGTAGTCCTTTTTACAATATTTCTATTCTTGATATGAATCTGTAAGCGATGGTGTATGCTGGCAGGCGACCCTGGGAATCAAGGGAGAATCGAAGGGGAAAGCGAAGTGTGTGCTTCAGTGCAATGTCGGCGAAAAGAGCCCCGTCCTGCTCTGCAGCTTGATCGCCGACGCGGCGGAAACGTGCCATCTTGAACTGGAGTTCGAGGAGAGCGAAGATGTCGTCTTCTCTGTCGTCGGGCCAAAGAGTGTTCACCTCTCAGGCTACTATGTCCGCCCGAGCCATGGCAGAGATGGAGATGAGACGTATCCTTGGTGTTCTTGAGTTCTGGGAATTTTGGCATTGCTTGGAGGCCTTTGTTTGTGCTGTTGGATGTGTTTCTTTTGTTTCTCTTGATTAGCTATCAGTGATTCCTATGGAGAAGATATCGGAGAGGACGACTCGGAGGAGAGCTTTGGGAGTCTTGATGATGAGGAGGACGACTACGAGTCTGATTTTATTGATGATGGCGATATTGAAATGTTTCCCTCTTCTCCAAGGCGAAAGAGTGGTGGTATGTTCAGTGTGTTATTGCTTTAGTATTAAATAAAATATTTGATTTCTGTGTCCTTTTGATTCATAGAACAATTTGAGCTGAAAGGCAAGATTTACTATGTCACTAGTAATGCTGTCCTCCATAGTAGGTGAGAACCTTTGGATCCATGTCCCTCCAATTGGGCATGTACCTTAGTTAATATCCAACCTTATCTTCTGCAATAGCACAATATCAACTCTCCATTCCTGTAGTCATTCATTGGGAAAGCTGTGAAAGTTCAATGTTAAAAGCTTAAATACAGAACTTAGATTTCTTGACCATGTTTTCCTTTGTTCCTTGGAACAAACCCCATTTAGAGATTAAATATCTTGGTCGATGCCGTAGCCAGGATCACTTGCATATAACAAATAGTGAGACTGTAGGCTTCCTTGTTCTTTATTGTTCACATAAGGAGAGCAGAATTGCTCTCTTCAGAAAGAGAAAAAGAGATCAGGACTCCTTGTTATTTTTTCTGTTTGAGGAATATAGTTCATGTCTGTAGTTGAGCTTTGTTAATATTTTATGCTATTCTTTCTTAGAGATCTCATATTTAATAATTACATTATGTAGCAAAATCCTCAATCTTAATATGTTTTCATCTTAAACTTGCAGTTGTAATAGAAGAGATCATAGAGGATGACAAGCCAGCAAATGGGAATGGTACTCATCGGCGTCTGAAGAAAAAATGCATGTTGAGTGATACTGATGATGATGATAACGGTTCCCGTCAACTTGTTGTCAAATCGAATAGTTCTCATGGTTTAGAAAGTGAAGATGAAGATGGTTTTCCAATCTCTATTTCAGTAAAAAAGAGAACTGCTGACACTGTTTGTGATGATAAATCATCTGATGCTAAGACAATGAAAGGAGACAAGAAACGGAAGATTGGTATGGTCAGCAAAAATTATGAATTTGCAAGGTTGGTTATGCTCTTAAATAAAATCTCTGATGATAATAATATCTCATTTTTCTCTTCTGATATAAGAACTACTAATATGTTCAAGCAGGGGAACTTGTCAAACAGATAATTCTTTGAAAGTGAAGGATGGAAAGTCCGGCGAAACTGTTTCTAAAATGTCCTTCAATGAAACTTTGAATTCTGAGCAAAAGTCTGCAGAAGAAAAACCTGTTGCAGAAGATAAATTTGATATAACAGAAAGTGAACAAAAGCCAAAAAAGAAAAATAAGAAAGAGAAGGCCAAGAGAGGAAAAACATATGAAAATGGATGTAGTCTTTCATCAGGTGGATTAGATGAATTTGCTAAAGCAGATCCAAATGAAGTTACCAATATTGATGGCATGGATCAAAATTGTGAAGCACATAAGGGGTCTGATATCACCTTTTGACTTTTTCCGTATGATTATTGTTTTTCTTTTTAATTTTTCCTTTTTTTGTTTATATATTATCCAGGGAGGAAGCTAGTAGGAAAACTAAGAAGACTAAGAAGAAATCCAAGGATGAACATGGTCAGCTCGAAAATGTTACAATGGATAACTCAAATCTTGATGATGATCTGCCAGATAAGAAGTCACCTATGAACGAGTGAGAATTTTAAAACATCAACCTGAACACTGATCATTGACACTTTTCATCTTGTGTTTTTGTTGAAGCTCGTATGTCTATCTCTTATGCAGGCCGTCTGATGACAAATCTGTTCCACAACTTAGTGACAAAAAGAGAAATAAAAAGTCAAAGGACAAGAACCTTGATGACAGTGTAAAAACAGACAAAAGATTGGTCGAGACAAAAGAGGAATTAGAAAATAAAACTAGGACATTTGCCAATGGTTTAATTGTTGAGGAGCTTTCTATGGGCAAACCTGATGGGAAAAAAGCTTCTGCTGGTAAGAGGGTAAGCATTTGGAACATAATCTTTTTAGTTGGCTGATTTTGTTTCTTTCAATGGTAGTGTTCTCCATTCTTTTACCATCTCTCCAGAAATGGATAATTGAGTCCAAACTAAATTTTTTCATAAGTTTCTTCTTTGATCTCCCAGGTATTTATGAATTACATTGGCAAGTTAAAGAGTGGTAAGATTTTTGACTCTAACGTTGGAGGAAGGCCATTCAGGTTCCGCCTTGGTAAGATTTCTATCAAAAAAACCATATTCTCATGTTTGACCTTTGATAAGTTTGGCACAGATTGAAACTGATAAAATTTTCTTTGTAGGTATTGGTGAAGTTATCAAAGGTTGGGATGTTGGTGTTAATGGTATGTCTAGTTGCTCGGTTGACTAGTTTTCAAATTATTTTCTCAAACCTGAAATTGACGAAGTTTAATGCTTCATTGAAATGATATATAGGGATGCGGGTTGGCGACAAAAGAAGGCTTACCATCCCTCCATCTATGGGGTTTGTTTAGAATTTCAGTTGGCTTGTTTTTATCAATTTGTTTTCTTTTGAGTTGCAAGTGATTATTATTTTTTTTCCTTTTGGCAGTTACGGGAATAAAAACTTACCTCAGATACCTGCAAATTCATGGCTCGTCTTTGATGTTGAACTGGTCGACGTGAAATGATGTCTGACGTATAGGTTAAAAGTTTTGTCCGAGTAGGCGATATGCTCAATTTTGGTTCTATAGAATACATCACCAAAGGTGAAACCTACTTATGTTAAAACTTGCCTTTAGATTTGTTTGGAAGACTTCTTAGTAGGACTCTGGGATTGGAGTAGCTCTGCATTTGAATTGAAATTCTGGTGAGATGATTTAATGCTCATGTATGAGTAGATTTAATCAAATCAGGATTTATACATTGTAACAGAATATTTTGCAGCAACATTTTAAGAGATATGTGCAACAAACATTTTTTTTCTAGAGTTCTATTTTGGACAATTTAGATAATCTCCTATTAAAATTGAGAAACCTAGTCGGAGCGATCCTTTCAATTTGAAGGTGCAAATTTTTGGTTATATTTGCTTTCTTCTTTTAATTGGATTTAACGATGTCCCGATTTAGTCTCTAGTTCATGTCAGACTAGTCAAACTGGATCGATTTGATAACAATAAATAATATAATCTAATAAAATATATTAAATCAAATACTTACTAATATATATCAATAAATTTTAATCATAATTATGACAAAATCTGTTTAAACTTCAGCTACTTATACATAAATTCAATTTATGGTGATTTTTTTATTACTTTTAGATTTTTTATTGGCACGATTACGATTGGATTTTAATGTTGGCATGGTATCTAATTTAAGGTTTTTGATATAGTTAAATTCATGCAGTATGCTATATTAAATAACATAATATAAATATAATATAATTAGATTCATACATAAACTATTTTTCTTAGGACAAAACAAGTATAAGCAAAATAGCTCAATAGAAAAAGAGGAGGACAAATCTCACATGGGTGTAACCAAGAGAAAAAAAATAATGAGCATTAAATAGGGAGGGATGCAAAGTTTTTAATAGTTTAAATAAATTGCTTCAGCTTTTACTAATTTTGATCTTTCTATTCAGTTTTGATTGGATATAATTGATTTTATATGATTTTGACTGATTTAATTCAATTTGAACATACTCTCGATCTAAGGATGGATTTTAATCTGTTTTAATAGTCGGTTGATAATTGAACAGATTAATCTGATCTTAACAATTGGATTAGGTTTAAAATTTTAAGTGCTTCAGGTAGTATTATCCTGGCCTGGAAGGACGAGGACATTTATGTTAATACTCCATATGTGCTGCATGTTGTGACAATATGTGAAAATTTTACCCTTACGCCATCTCGTGTCTATTCGAGCCATTTAGCGTTGATGCGTAACTCATTATGGAATGCTTTATGTATCTTAAATTCTCTTGATATTCCATGGGTTCTGCTTGGGAATTTTAATTTGGTTTTTTTCCTTCAGGAAAAAAAAAGAGG
>LTAE01001573.1:28399-53481 GCA_001647135.1 Pontederia paniculata | reverse complement strand
ATTAACCATGGGACATCAAGTGTCATGTATGTCATAATACACATGCCTTCTCCTCTCCCTCACCTTGCACTATAAAAGGGACCCCAATGCTAGTACATGTTAGGGTATGATCATGAGCAAAAGTTTGTCTTTTGATATTGTTATTTATCTAAGGCATTTGAGTTGTGGCATATAGTGTTCTAAGTCCACGTGATTTAGTTTCCGACGACGAGGACAAAACGACGTGTTGTCAGTGTTCGTGGAAGAATTCCTTTCGACTCCGACGACCTCCGTTTTCACTGCAAGAGGTATTCCGTAAAACCTCTATTTAGTTGAATTATATTTGTTATAATTCCTACACAAAATAATCCCCAATGCACGAATTTGGAAATGAGTTGCATAAGGGACATGTTCCACCCTAACTTACAGACCCAAAGTTGAATATGAAAAAAAAAAGTGATCGACGGGCTCCCAACCGATGGACGATACAAGAAGCACCTCTTCCTTTTTTTTGAGTCCATCCCTCGTCCGTATCACGTTTATAGTCATAATGACAATGGTGACATTGGATGACTCAAACGATCATTATAAATATAATGATCATAACGATTATATTTATATTGATCATAACAGTCATACTCTAATTGAATATGCAACGGAGAAATGTAATAGACAAAATAAATTCAGTCTTTTTTTCGACGGGAAAATACACTGAGTTATTTGCTTGCCACATGTTTTCTCAAAGTTAAAAGTACAATATTGTTTTTCTTACGGTACAAAATGTGATGAGAATTCTTTACAAGAAGTAAGAATTTCCACATCAAATTAGAAAGGCAAGGAAAAAACTTCTATGAAAAGAAACATGGATTGTGAAGGCATGGAACATAGAATTTTAAAAAAGTAAACAAAAACATTGAATAAAATTTTCATCGGACTTTCTCGAATAATTTTTTAAAATTAAAAAATGCCAAATTCTTTTTTAACTCTTTTTTTTTATTTTCCACTTTTTGCTTACACCTCTAAATCTAATAACAGGAATAACTACTATCACGTGTGGATTGGAATTGGCCACGAGGATATATACTACAAAATCAATAAAGCCACGTTCCAAATGCAATGCGACTGCTCGGAGACCAGAGAGAAATAACGTGTTACCATTCAACCGAACCAACCACACATGCAGCCACTGCGTCGAGCACTTGGCGTGCACACAGAGATGGTCGATCGCCGCACCGGAACAAGCAAACAAAGCTGCCACTTTTTTCGCAATAAATGCGCAAATGCCTCCGAATTCCAATCCCACCTCAAAGCTTCTCCATGTGATGCATCCGAACACGCAAGGAGCCAAACACCTCGTGGCTAATTCCGGACGCTTCAATGGCCCGGCACCTGTTACAGGAATCTCCACAAGAACTCCGGTATAAATGGCCACCAGGTGCAGTGCCACTGATTCCACAGGTAGAGATGGCGGGAGTGCTCGGCTTGCAGTTCGCCACAGAGGTTGCGCCGCCCGCAATGGTGTCTATTGTGAAGAGCAAGGCGCACAGGAGGACGTTGGACACCATTGAGGAAGACGAGATGGAGGCCATGGAAGACCTCCTCCTCCTCCTCCTGTTTCCGCTGGTCTTGCATGCCCCTGATGCAGCAGAGAAGACCGGCAAGAGGATGTGAAGTTGTGGTAGTAGAGAAGCACTTTTTTTTTTGTTTGTTTGTTTAAGAACATTTGTTTTGTAGACAATTTGTTTATTGCATCAGAGAGTTCAGAATTCGTTTGGGAAGATAACAAAAAGTTGGATGATATCTGTTAAAGATATGTCATTTTCCAGCTTTGTTATAACTCCATAATTAGATTCTAAACTCTGAATCCAAAGTGTGGTTTTCCTGTTTTTTGAATAATAATAATAATATATTATTATTATTATTATTATTATTATTATTATTATTATTATTATTCGTTGATAAAAAATGTAATCAAAAAATAATATAATAATATTTTTTATAAAATAATTTAATTATTATTCACGCATTCTACACGTTCCTTTTTCCCTTATTATTATAAAGTGTTCCTTTTTCTCTTATTATTATAAATTATGAAGCATACATCACAATTTGAAATCATAATTCCCATCTTAAAATACTTTTTTAATAAAATATTATATATTTAACTTATGTTTTGTTTCTTGATTAAAATATAAAGAATTAAAATACATTTTCAAAAAATATTCTAAATCTTTTCAATATAAAATTATTTTTCTGATCAGTCTAAAGCTGCGTTTGTTTGCCCAAAGCTTCCTATTTTCTTCATAAAAAACATTTTTTAATTCGCTAGACTCCCGGTATGTAAGATTATTAACATCAAAATAAAAATAAAATAATATTTAAATTACCGACTCTAGATATTAAATTCGGAATTAGTAATTCTCATCCTTCTTAAAATACTCTTTGCTAACCAAAAAAAAATTTTTTTTCATAACAGTTTTGCATAAAAACTTCAACTCAAAAAGAGTCGGAGGAAGGCTGTCTCAGTCCCGACCTCGTTTACATTATCTAAGTTCTAATGATACCTTGTCCTGAGGGTTAAAGTTATCCTCGATGTGGTCTATAATTTTGTTGACACTCGCAATACAACGCATTTTAATGCCAAGTGATGGATAAAATTTTTAAAAAACGGAAATGGAAAAGAAATTAAATTACTTTGGTTCCAATTAAGAAAATTAAAGATGAATGCATTCTAATAACTAAATAATAGTCACACGAAGAAATGTTGGAATGTTGGAAGATGTTTATTTGGACGGATTCAATATATGATAAAAAAAAATTTGTGGCCTTGGTTAAAGGTTGTGGCCTTTGCGTAACTAATAATATTCAAATATAATTATTAGTCTAGTCACATATTTGTATTATAATTATAATTGTGCAGTAAAAATTTTATGACTAAATATGTTAGATACGAAAAATAAAAATATTATTGAGTCCACATTTGACGTTCATGACATGGACGCAAAGAGAAGAGATTTAAATAACTAACTCATAAAAGGATAATCAAAATATGTAAAATATTATGTTTATGATTGGAAATATAAGATAAGTTAAAAAATTATTAGAATAAATTATGTTCAAATAATAATTATAAAGAAATTAATGATTATGTATAACATATTAAGACAAAGATAATTTTAAAAATATCACTCTTTTGTGCATGTCGTGAGTTCCATATTAACACTAGTATTATTAAAATGTTATAGGGAATGAATAACAAAATAAGTCATATTTTATACAAAATAAGCCTAATGTCAATAAAAAAAATTACTAATTGTAAACTAATGAATATAGTTGTTTCAGATCTACATTGAAAAAATATATTATTTTGTTCTAACAATATATTCTAAATAAAACCTAAATTATAGTGAACTAACGATATATAAATAGAAAAAAATTTGGATACATATGGAAGAAAAGAAGAATGCATGAAAATAATATAAAAAGAGAGTATGACAGATGCAAAGTAGTTTAAACTAATAATTTATCGATACAACATAGAATTCGGACTTGATTGATTTTAAGCTAATTAATATCATTATTCTATATCTCTATCAAATAAAAGAACTATATATAAATCCAAAATTTCCAGTTTGGAAACACCCTTACTCTCTAGATCATGCAATCCCAACCACTTCGCCCAAAGCAAAGAAAAAAAAAGACTAATAAAATTGATCGTCAGTTGTACCATGAAAGAACCAGAGCTAGTAACCTCTAGTTTGATTCTAAGAGAGATCATTTTAATCAAAATCGTCGCACTCATCCGAACGTTAGACTAGTCAAATGCTAATAACTTTGAAAATCGACGGGAAGACCCAAAAAAAAAAAGCTAAACCAGGTATTAGAATCCATGGAAAGTAATCACATTTATGAATACATAAGGAGGGTTATAAGTTAGTGTTTTTGGTATTTTTTATATATTAAATAATAACTAAACATAGACATTTATTTATTATATTAAAATAAAAAAATATTTGAGAATAAGATTAAGTGCCCCTCTTCTGCGCACTAAAATGCACAACGCCAATCTAAAAGAACAAAAGTAACAAAAGGCATGTATTACCCAAACTTGGCGAGTAGCGAATACCACAAGTGAATCGTTTGAAGAAAAAGTGATCCATATTTTCAGGTGCATACCGTATTACTACATACCATTACACTCTTGAGAACAAGGAATTGTTTCTATCAAGTGGTAAAGCCGCCAAAATTTGCAGAAAACTGTTCTGGCTCAACCGAATATAATGCAATTGCCGTGTTGGGCATCGTTATGCAAATATGAAGTTGGATATGGTCGGTGAACTTGTAACTTGCCCTAGACTGGCAGCTACTCTTTTTCTTTTCTTCTTGACGATTTTCTCTTGGCTTGAGATGTAGACCTGCAAGAAGATTTTCTCTTGGCTTGAGATTTTGAGCGAATCTTTTTCTCTTCTTGACCATCATCTATTGTGGCTTGAGATGACCTAATGAAGCAGAAAAAGTAATCAGCTGAATCAGGAGTCCGTGCTAACATTTTATCTATCGAAATACCGGGAAATGGCTAAATTAAACCAATTACCAAATTTAGACATGAAGATTTTAGCCATTTTTCACCAACTAGAAAATTACAAGGGAACAACAGAACATCAACGCTTAGATTTGAAATTTGGAAATCTACTCACTTCGGAATGAACTTTAAAGCCTCTAAATCCTTTATGCCTTGGTTGAGTGCATAAAGAGCCATCTTCTTCACCTGGTCAATTGCAATAAAATAAGCGTCAAATACATGAAATTGTTGAAACAGACGGCTAAAAAAAGAACAGAATTTTCTTAAGCAAACAAACCTCCAACTTATCTTCCTTAGCCTTATGCTCGTCTGGTAGTTTACGGAACTCTTCAGTCAACTTTATGCATTCAAGGATGTTTTCAGGAGAAACGAAGTCCACTGCAACCTTTATGCACGACTGTTCAAGAGGTACAAGAACTATTTAAGTCATAAAGTTTCGACCATACCCAATTGATACCAAGATTAGGCTCTCAATGATAAATCGAAAATAAAAAAAACTTTTCTTTTGCTTATTGCAAGAGTACAATAGATGTCTAGGGCTACTAGTAATTGACTAATTCAGTCGAGCATCTCCCAATAATTCCTTTAGAGTTTGAATATGAGGGTACTAATCCCAACACTGAATTCAATCATCTTACCAACCATGTCAACTTCTGTTAGTAAACAATTCTTTGATGAAGAACACAACTTCAAAAGTAGACAAGGAACACTCATCAGCAAACAAACCTTTAGATTTCTCACTTGATGGGGACATCCAGCTGGTATAAGGACAGCCTCACCAAGTTTCTGTTCAAATGTCCAAGGCTCAATTCCTGTGGACACATCAGAAAGCGCATTGTTGAAAAATGACATCTAAAATGAAATATATATTACTAGTTGCAAAAGTTTTGAAGTAACAAAACCATATTCAGCCTTCAGCCTCCTTTTGTGCTCCACAGTTAAGTAAAATGATTGGTCATGAATAGGATGATTCGCCTGATGATAGTAATAAATAAGTAATGATACGGACCAAGGAGATGACTGATAATCTTACATGAAAAGATCTCTTACTTTTTCTACTGGACAACAATGGACATGCCTGAATTCTCTAGAGTGTGTTGTGAGATATTCTTGTAACTTTGAAACATCTTCTCTCCGGAAGATATCCCACAGGGCACCACCTTCAGAATGCTTCTGTACTACACCTTCATCAGAAACAGAAGGATGCTCTTTGCTAGTGCTCTCACCATCTCCTGTTTTCATTACACTCGTAAGTTCATCAAGATTGACAGAAGCAGACACAATTTGGTGTGAATGTGTTTCCTTGGCGTAAACTTGCTCTTGTATATCTTGATCCCTATGTTTCATTTTTAGCTTCTCTACTGCAACAAGCTGACCCTTCTCGAGAACTACTTCTGCCGTATGAGTTAAGATGTTCACCTGAATGAAGAATATCATATTCTTAATTACTAGTCATAATTAATAGAGTAAAAGTAAAGAAAGATGTTACAAACCTACAATGTGACCAACCATGAAAGGCAGCTCAAAAATCAAGCCAAAGACACTAATGATGATGTTGTATATATAGAATTTCAGGGACAAATATGTGTACCAACGAGGGTAATTCAGGTGGTACGCAGCATGTTTCAGCTTCAACAAGATCTTGAGTTCGATTCCTTGTGTATAGATATAAGAGTATTTTCTGCTTCCCTCCCTTAATCAACTTTTTCCGAAGTAACCCTGTTTTAATATTAATCACTTACCTCCATGCACTCTTCAAATAGTTCCATTTCAACCCAAACTGTTAATAGAGTTAACTTTTCTGTTATTTTTTTAATATAACTTACCTTTTTATCCTAGAAAATCATAAAATAACCAAAAAACGAAAAAAAAGGGCAACCCCGAGGTACTCATGTTCAACAAAGGGTGATTTAGTTGAAGCACGACCTTATTTTTCTACTTTTTCTATATTTTTATTTAAGGATAAATCGGTAATTTAATAAATATAGCAAATATAAGATAATGGAAAAGTAAACATTGTTAGCATATTGGGATGAAGTGGAAAGATTTAAAAGGCTTAGAGGTAAGTGGCTAATATTAAAGTTTATGATTTTTGAAACAAGGCAATAGTTTATAAAATCCCCACTGAGAACCTCACCTACCAAAGTCAAGTGTCTGACTCAAAGGAAATCAGATTAGTCACTAGTGCACAAGAACACTAGGTGTCAACCGAAATAAAAGTACAAATATGTGTAATTTGTGAGGAACTTCACAACCACTTTGTGTCAAAGAAAAAAGAAGAAAGCCATCACAAGAATCACTAGTGTTGCAGAAAGATAATTCTTCAGATTGATGTCAGTTGTGAAACCAAGAGCACCTTACCCTAAATTCAAAAATGGTAATGATGAAAGAAAAGCATTGTAAACAGCTGATGCAAAACCACATTGGCTTGTTCACGTCACAAGAAGGAAAACAATGAGATGAAGACATAAATGACCAACTACAACTGGGGCAATTACTTCGGTTACCTGTTACAAGTGGATTATGCACTACCACCCACCATTTGCAAACAGCCCAATCAAGTCGCTTTGTTCCTCTGAAAATCTGTTTTCTAACTGTATTTTTATTCTGACAGAGAAGATAAAGTATGCTAATCTGAGCAACTCCGGAGAATTGTCCTCCAAATGGCAAAGGGACATGTATCAGCATCAAATTGTGTTTAAGATTCTTGCACAGTTTACTGTTAGTAACATTTCCCTTATTCCATTTCCACGTCCAAATTGTTCACTTATATCTGCATCTGACAATGATCTTACAATGGTGAAAATACACATTCCAGACGCCTCAAAGATGATCCTTGGCATCCTTTCACCTCCATAATACACACTCCAGAGACCCTCAACACCTCATTATTTTCCATAAGAAAAGAAAAACAATCAAACACCTAACTTTCATCTGATTCGATTTCTCAACTACTATTAGTCTTCGCATCAAAAAAACAAATTATTGATTCTTTGGCAGCTGTAACAACTCTTAAGGCACAACGAAGCAACATCCCTTCCTTAGAAACCAGCTTAAGTCCACCTCATAAAGGGATGTTCATTCCAGCAGATGAAAATGGAAGGCTTTGTTTGGATATTTATTAATGAAGGGGTGGGGTAGGAGAGTGGAGTAAAGGGTGGTGAAGTAAAGTGTGGTGGGTTATTAATAAACCCATGTTTGGATAAGAATTGTATGAGTATGATGGGTTAAATTAAACTATATGTTGTTTGGATAAAAAATTTAAAACATGGGGTCAAAGGGTTAATTGATTCATAAGTCTATTTTACCCTCATATTTAATTTAAAATGAAAATAGGAGTAAGGATAAAATGGGTACAAAAACTTATAACCCATCAAAAACCATCAAATTGGTGGGTTGAAATTTAAGTCATTTGATGGGCTTCAAAACACCAACCCACCTTACTTAATTTTTTAATAAATTGTATCCAAACATGGTGTTAGCTATATAAACCCACCCCAACTTAACCTAACTTATCCCATCAAAACCCTTAATCCAAACACACCCTAAAAGCCCTTGGCAGTGTAAGAACACATCGACCACATAAAGAAATAGAGTTCCCAAAATTTGGCAGTTAAAATCCTCATGACTGGATTTTAAAGGCAGAAAAGTAGTTTTATTGCCATCAAACCTATCAAAGATCTAAAAGTGGTGCATGGAAAGAGATGCATTGAAGTTGCATTGGAGCAAAGAAGCAACATCTCCTTGCATCCATGTATTTGGAAATGCATTGCAGTTGTTTGTGTAGATCAAACGACAAACATTTGGTCAAAGAATTGCGGGCTTGTTGAATATCAAAATCAAGATGAAAATCTTTGTAATATTCAACAAACTTGATCAACTCATGATACCGGCATGAACTTGCTAAAATAGAAGCACGAGTTTTCTTAGTGGAATAAAAGAGGAGTTAAAAGCATATGTGTGCATTCATAAACCACATACTGATGTAGAACAAGTATGGACCTTATATACTATGATCATTAATTTTTAGTTATGGGCCTCCAGCATGAGCCTTTATAGGTATTTAGATTGGTTTAGTTTACTTTTGATTGGTTTTCCTTTTATTACGAGTTTTCCTTATATTAATATTTAAGTTTCCATACTATTTGATATGTGGGGTGTTTAGGATCCTATGAATATTCTTGTATGATTCCTTTGAAACTTAGTCTTGATTTATGAATACTTGCTAATAGCATATTTTCCCTAAGTGGATTCAAGTCTTCATCAATTGGTATCAGAGCAAATCAATCTTTTGATCTTCATCCAATGGTTGTGATCTACTGACCTTGTCTCCCCAAACCCTAACTTTTCGTTCAGTTGTCACTACAATACCTCTGATACAGTGCCCGCATTAGAGTACCCACGTTGCAAGTAGCATTATAAAAGCTTTGCATGTTGCTGCCGCACCACTTGTTACCGCTGCCATCTGCTGCTTCTGCCACCACCATGTGCTACTTTGCTGCTGCTGCTGCTGCTGCAGCAGCAGCCACTACGTGTTGTTACGACTGCCTTCTTGTCCCACGCTCAGCATTGCAGCCACACCTAGCAGCTTCTGCCTCCTCCATCTATCGTTGTTTAATTGATTTAACGATTCAAATCCATTCTCTCTCACCTCCTACACGACCTCCTCCCAAACCCTAGGTATTTCACCTTCCCTCTTCCTTGTCTTGATCCAATGTTAAATATTTAACCAAAAAAATCTCTTCCTCTCTATTGCTGCCCAAGGGTACAACGCACTTGAGGGCATCATCCTTGCTGGTTGTCGCCTTTTCTGCCACATGCAACATGCCTAGCAGCCTCACGACCATGCGCGAGGCAAAGAACTATATCAGCCCTGCAACAGACAGCTCACCGCTTCTGCCTCCACACACCTTCGTCGCGGCTCTCCTGCACTACACTGCTGCCTCATCTTCGGCCTGCTGTTAGTTGCCGAAATCCTCTGCCTGCCTTTGTCCACCACCTGCCAACGCCAACCACACCTTCGCCCCTACAAAGGACAGCTCACCGCTACTGCCTCTACACACCGTCGCCACTGCTCTCCTGCACTACATTGCTGCCTCACCTTGGGCCTGCTGTTAGTCGCTGAAATCCTGTCTGCCCCTGTCCACCACCTGCCAACACCAACCAAAGGCCACACCCCTCTCTGACGCCTGATTGGCCATCTCTACTTAAAACCACCATCGTCGCGCCATAACCGCCAACGCTGAGCAACATCACAACACCCGCTGCTGCTCTTCCCACCCACGATTGCTCCTCTTGCCGCCACACCGTACAACCACCTTGTTCAAGGAGCCATTTGAAAACTTTGAATGCCAAGCCTGTTCACTGATGCTACACCGCTATTTGAACGAGAAGCAAGAAACCTCAAATTTTCCGTTATCAGTGCGCCCTATTTTTCACTGCGCCACTGCTCCTGCTCTCAAAATCCCATAATTGGCTTCCATCGCTGTTGCCGCCCACGTCACTGTCACTGACGCTTCTTGACATCTGCCATGCAATTGCTGCTGATCGTCTTTGGCCACAACACTGCTACCACTGCAATCTTGTTGTTTGCCCATGTCCCAGACCGCTGTCACCATCCCCTTTCTGTTTGCATCCGCCGCTGTTGAATTCCGGCCACAGAAGTTCGTCCCCCATAAAAAGATGAAGAATTGTTCTTTCTTCTCTTTCTTTACTGCTGACTAAAAGGAGAAAGAAAAAAAAGGAAGAAAGCAAATAAACATAGAGGAGACAAAAAAACAAAAGGGAGGAAAACAACAACCTTTTTTTATTTTTTTATTTTTACCACAAAGATAAAAAATCTGAACAATCGTCATCGTCGCAATCCTACTGTTGCATCAATTGCTCGTATTGTGCTTGCCATCACAGAAGCTGACCTCATAGGCAACCATTCGTCGCTTATGCTGCCACAAAACAAAAGTGAAAATCATTGGTTCTTGAAATTAAGTGCTTTTATTGATAGAAAGTGTTATGTTGGCCCACAATTCAGAGACTCCAAAGATCTCACCTCAACATCATCAACATCTTTCGCTCGTTGAGTTGATCATCCACTAATTGAGTGCTCTTGAACTTGAGTTCATCATCCGCCTACTACAATTGTTTGGATTTCTGAAGCTGATTTTCGTCATTTTGATGTTGTTCTCCATCATCTATACCTTCTTGCAACTCGTCGGAGTCGAGTTTTTCTCAATAGGGGAGATTGATGTAGAACAAAAATAATATTATGAGTCTTATGCACTATGGTCGTTAGTTTTTAGTTATGAGCCTTTAGCATGAGCCCTTTAGTTAGGTATTTTGATTAGTTTAGTTTTTTATTGGCTTTCCTTTTATTATAAGTTTTTCTTATATTAAAAAACTTTTTATTTAAGTTTCCATGCTATTTGATATATGGGTTTTTAGAACCCTATGAATTCTCTTGTATGATTCATTTGAAACTTAGATTTGATTTATGAATATTTGCAAATAACATATTTCCCCTAAGTGGATTCGAATCTCCATCACATACTCTTTTTTTTTCTGAAAAAGAGAAAGGATGGCTACGACATTGTGTAGCTATCCAAGTTGTATTAGGCTCAAAATGTTCAATGTACATGTGTTGTATTCCCAAAAGGCACCCAAAAAGAAAAAGGAAATGTTGTGAGCAGCTGGAGTTACAAAAGAAACGTCTCTACCCATCTCCCCATTCTCTCAACAGAAATAAGATGTGTTGTACAATATTCTGAGTGTAACATCTTTCGTTTTCGAAAAGTGTGTGGTTGCGCTGCAGCCAAATGGCCCATGTGATCGCCATAGCTGTCAGCCACGGTCGCCTCCAACCGTGGGCTCACAAACCACATGTAGCTCGCAATGATCCCCATAGTGTCGCATTGGTGGAGGCATCAATATCAGGTACCCGTACTTGTCGCCATACCTCTGCTGTGATGGGGCAGCTTCCAAAGAGATGATCACTATCTTCCGCCGAGCCTTCACACAGAACACATGTGACGTCCGCATTTTGTACCCAGCGTAGTCGGTATGTCCTTGTGAGTATCCTACCACGTCTCAAGAGCCAAAAAAATACCTCAACTTTAAGGGCAACACGGGATCTCCAGATGCACCGATAATCCCGCCTTTGTTCTGTCGATCTCATGCATGTAGGCAGCAAATGCAGGTATGTTGATCTTGCTGAATAATGACCCGCAAGCCATACCCAGCCATCCTCCGTAGTATCATCTGGGTGATACCCTGCAATCCTCTGAGAAGGGAGAGAAACTCTTTGACACGGAGGCTGACAGGTCGGTCAATAGAGCCGCCAGACGGGGAAACATCTCCATGAGACTGCCACCTGTGGTCCATTTATGCTGCCAAAAAGAGAAGGCCGTCCCTGCCCCAAGGGAGGCAGTGAAAGGGGGCGCAAAAGGGGGAAAAGCTTCGAGAGACTGCACCAAAGGTGGGAAGCACCACGTATCAGCTGTGTACGGGAGTCCCATGAAAGATCCCTCCCATAGTAGGCCATGAACACCGAGCACCACAGTCCCACAGGTGGCCCCATGATCCGGCCAACCCATTTTGAGAGGAGAGCAATGTTGGATCGGCGGAGGTCACGGACCCCAAGACCTCCGTGTGCTGTGGGGAGACATATCTCTGACCAGGCAACCAGATGCACCCCCTCCTCTCTGTGCTACATCGCTGCCAAAAAAATCTGCTCCCGATCGTCTCAATGCGACGCTCTATTTGTGCCGGCATCCGTAGGACTGACATGTAGTACGTGGGGAGGGCTGATATCACTGATCGTAATAGAATCAGTCAGTCCCCACGGGACAAGAGTCTGGAGCTCCAACCTTGTAGATGCCTCTCCAAACGCTCCACCACCGGGGTCCACCCCCTAGAGCCAATATGGTGGTCAGAGAGTGGCAAGCCGAGGTAGGTAATCGGTAATGCACCAACTGGCGTTCGCAGCTCCTGGGCACAAGATGTGGCCTCCTCCTCAGTCATGCTGAAAGGAATGAACGAAGATTTGGCATGGTTGATCTGTAGACCAAATGTGGCGTTGAACAACTCAACCAAGATCGCAATCCGCCTGGCCGCCTCTGTAGTGCCCTCGATGAAGAAGAGTGTATTGTCAGCATACTGTAGCAGCGGCACCGGAGTGTCCCTCTCCTGCCTAGGCGAGAAGCCCGCTAGGATTCCAGCTTGGCAGGCCGAGAAGGCACATCGAGCTAGTGCATCGACAGCAAGTGTGAAAAGCATCGGGGCCAATGGACAGCCCTGATGAACCCCCCTTTGTGGTTGGACCCATATGCCAGTAGGTTGGCCGTTAACAAGGACTGAGAAGGATGCGGTGGTGACACATCGCTTCATCCAGGTGATCCAGGTCGAGGGGAACCCACGCACCTATAAGGAATGCCAGAGAAAGGGCCATAAGACTGAGTCATATGCTTTGGCGAATTCCACCTTCCAAAGAATCCCTGACACCTAGTCCGTCTCCAGAAGGCAATGATCTCCGATGCAGTGGCATAACTGTCCGTGATAGAGCGGTCGCTGATGAAAGTGGACTGTACTGGATGGATCAAATCATCTAGCACATCTCTGAGCCAGTTAGCCATCACTCTTGCCACTACGAGGTAGATGGCATTAGATAGTGCGATTGGCTGAAAGTCTTCGATCCGCTCTGCAGGTGTGCGCTTTGGTAACATGAAAAGTAGGAACCGGTTAAGGCGTTCAAAGCCTTGGTTCCCCGTTGCGAACTCGCGCACTACAGCCATCACATCCTCCTTCAAAAGGGTCCAGAATTCCTTGTAGAAGAAAATCGAGAAGCCGTCATGCCCCGTAGAGCCCTCACCATTGAGATCCTTCAATGCTTGGTATACTTCTTCCTCTAGAATAACATGAGACAAAACAGCAGCTTGGTCATCAGATAAGCGGGGTATCCCCGGGTCATACCAGCGCCAGCGGCTCTGTTGTGGACTCCTGGACGCGTTTCTATAGAATGAGGCAATGGATTCCCCAATGCTGTTGTGGCCGGTGATCATGTGTCCCCCGACCATTATCCGATCAATCCGGTTTGTTCTTCTACGGCAGCCTGCATACATATGAAAGAACCTAGTGTTTGCATCGCCCTCACGCAGCCATGTCTGTCGAGAGTGTTGCCGCCATTGAACCTCCTCCATCTTGTCCTCCATCTGTATGATATCTTGGTGTTGCCTCCGCAGTGACACCTCCTCTTTTGGGAGGTCCCTCGAGTCCTATAACCGGTCCAGCCGAGAGATGGACTCAAGAGCTTCAGTGTGGCGTCTGTCACGTTCAGCGTGCAGCTGTTTTCGATACCTGATCAAGTAGCTGTGAAGGGCTGCCAGCCTAGCCGCACTTGTCCTGGTTGCCGAGCTTTCGGGCGGGGTGGCGCACCACTGTTCGGTTACGAGTTCTCTGAAGCCCTCCTCTATAAGCCAAGCACGTTCAAATCGAAAGATCCCGTGACCAGCCCGTCATTGGACCACCAAATGAGCGGGGTGTGGTCTGAGAAAGGTCGCTCGAGGGCCTGGACATCCGTCAGGTGATGAGCCTCTGTCAGCTCCACGGAGCCAAGGAAACGGTCCAGCCTTGATCTCGCCAACGGCGCTGCTGTGCTCCTCCAAATGAAACGACAATTCGTTGGTGGGAAGTCCACCAGTGATAGTGCCTCTATGAAATCCCGAAAACCATCTGCACCAGCATCTCTGTTGTGTCTCACGACTGAGCGATCCTCTATGTCCAATGTGACATTGAAATCGCCCCCAAGTTGCCACCTCACCTTCGGCTTCTGGGATCTTATGCATTAAAGCTCCTCCCACATCTCGGCCCTCACCGGAGCCATGTGGGTCCGTAGATGCATGTAAAGAGGTAGTCTTGATTGTCGCCTTGATGGCGCATGTATACGGAGATGGAGAATCTGTTGCACCATGTATGCAACATATCCTAGCATTCCGGCCTCCACCCAATAACACATCCCCCCGAATGACCAACCGCTGGGAGGACCACATGAGCTGAGATCCTGGCCCCTCCAACCTGCTCCCACATTGTCGGAGTGCAGTCGACTAGCTTTGTTTCTTGAAGCATAACAACATCCGGACTCCACCGCCTAAGGTAACGGCCAAGGTTCAGCCGCCTCACAGCCTCATCGAGGCCGCGGACATTCCAAGATATGACCTTCATTGGGTTACTGCTTCGGTCCCAGTAGCCATCGAGCGTGTGCGGGCACCTGTACGAACCGGCCTGGCTCACCCTGTCTCCGCCGAGCTATTCAGCTAGAACGCGGCCGTCGCTGCAACGATGACCACCTCCGCATCATCTCTGCCAGGAAGGATGCATGTGGACCTGACCATGCTCTGTGATGGGACTTCATCAGTACCAGACTCATTATTCATCTGCTGCCCAGCCAGAACAAGAGATGGCGGTCTCTGTGGTGTCTCAAAAGCGAGTGGAACCGAAGTCTGCATTGATCGTCCACTTCTCCGTCGTCGGTACTGCATATTGGTTGTTACTAACAGCTGTCCAGCTGCAGACTGACTAGGTCCTGGGATCTTTGGGGACCCCTGACGGTGGAGGATAGTGATGGGCGTGTTCGTAGGTGAGCGACAAGGGGAGGGTGTGTTGCTTAATGTAGTCGAGTGGAGCTCTGGTGTGGGGTGAGTGGCTCGATCAGTTGGGTGAGTCAAGTTGGTTTGGGTGCGGTCAGTTGGGTCGGGTGCAACTTCAATGGGTGTTGGAGTGTGAGGTTTGTGGACAATTGTGTTGCCATCATGTGGGTGGATTGCAGGTTCAGATAGTTGTTGAGTACCGTGGGTTGGGCTCAAGAGCGGTTCGGGTTGGGTTGGGCTCAAGAGTAGTTCGGGCTCAGTTAATTGGGAGGGGATGTGTGGCGTCACAGGGCTCGACCGAGGGGTTCGGTTCACCAGCTGATGGTGATGGGGGTGGTTCGCTGATGATGCAAACAATCGGGTGGCTAGGGTGTGACACTTGTCCTTTCCGAGAAGGGGCGATGGCACATCAGTAGAGATTGCTGCCCTTTTTTTCGAATTTCATTGGTTTATCCATATATTTGTCATGTAGGAGATACTAATGACGTGATGGGGGGAGAAAAATGTGTATAGAACATCCATGTGAGCATTTTAACCTGGAAGTTGGCGATAGTCGGTCAAAATGATCGTGCCTATAAAATTTTTCAAGTTCAATGACCATGTGGTTACAATGTGAAGTTCAATGACCATCCTAAAAATGAGTGAATGTTGGATGACCGTTATGTAATTTACACAGAAACTACTATTATGCCTCCATTTCAGTCACACATCCACCATATACCTCTATTACCGAATTATAGACCTCCCAATATTTTTTTGAGAGGGTAAGGGATAAGAGGCATGTGTACTCATCCAATTATATCCATGCATGTTTAAATCACATCAGGAGGATACAATCGAAGATATCATAACATTGCTCATTCCATCAGCATATATCTAGCTATTGAGGCAAAAGTTTCAGCATAGGACCATTATCTAAAGATACAGCTAGTGAGTAGACACCAAATAAACCACAGAGAATTTAAAGCCATAGCTCGCCTCCCTCAAGATACATGAGATTGAAATTTCTGGTCCCGCTAACCAAATATGAAACATCTACAAAAATCTGCTGATGATATTTTTATGGATAAAATCTGCTGATGATAGCACATCAATCCAGTAGAACTCCAATTCCTGCCACACCAAAGAAACAAGTGGTCTATCCCCTGGATCCTAGCGAACTACACATGAAGTACACATCTTCGGAGCCCATCTCAATCTAGAAAACTGTGTGGACAGTAGTTGTCTTCTCAAGAGCCACAAAATATTTTAATCTTTCGTGGAATTTTAAACTTGCCAAAGTATCAGGTGGTCTGTCCGCAACAAAGCATGAAATAAGCAGTTGTCATTGTCTAATAATTTGTAAACAACAATAAAAACTAATTGTATACACCTCATACCGAGAAAGGCCCAGACGACTATGCCCATGAGTCTTGCCATGAGCTATTGATGTAACTGCCCTCAAGGCACTCCAAAAGTAGAAGAAACTCTTCTAGATGGCAGTCCACGAGGAGAACCACCAAATGTTGAGTGCAAACTCCAGCATATAGAGACTATTTGACTAGTAGTTAACAACCACAGACTATTAATGTTCTGCTAAAGAATATGATACTCGAAAAGAAATTGATAAAGGCTCCCCGGAATATCATTGATCCTCCCATAATCAGAAGTCCCTGCTGAGCCCAATGCTGCCATAAAGAAGCCTCCCAACCATGGCATGACTAATAGGATACCTTTCCAAAATGATGAAACCCTTCTTCTTCTATCTGATGAGAGTGTGTGGCCACAACAAACATTAGAAGACTAACCCATTATTTGAAGAACCTTTTTTGATAGCAACATGCTATTCATAGTCCTGGGATCCCAGACCCCCATGAGGCATCCAAAAATATAACATAATAAATGAAGATAAAGATAGCACCGCGCAAAGCAATATCAATACCCCCCTCCCCCCAGCGAACAGCAAGTGGGAGCACCAGACCTCCATCTACCCTCAGTACGTTCAACAAAAGATTATAGTCGGTAGATAGTATTTGACCATCAATTGGAGGCCCAAGCATGAGATTGGGAGGTTGCACGTGGTTGTCTTCAGTTCCAACGAACAAGTTCGAGCATCATCATCATCCATGCCAAAGGGGATGAACGACTTTGAATGATTGATGCGAAGCCTAAAGAACTCGCCGAAAATGTCTAGATATCCTCCTTACATCTATATTTAACGCTTCTATCAAAAATAAGGTGTCATTAGTGTATTGTAATAGAGGGATGAGAATACCTTGATCGGGGTCCAAAAAGAAACTCAATATGATACATGCATCACATGGACTAGTGGACAACCTTGGAAAACAACTTGTTGAGTTTGAACCTATCCCCATTTAGGACACCATTATCTAACACAAAAAGGGATGATGACACAATATGGTAGGAAAGCCTAGTCAATGAAGGGAGCTCCATAGGAAAGATCAAAGAATATGGCAATTCCTTGAGCGCCTACTAGAAGAGATTAATCCATTTGTGAAGGATCTGCAAGATAAAAAGGATGTCTGAACCAAGTGCACCAAAGATGCCAAAAAGATACGCAGATTGTAAGATAGAAGTCTCGCCATCAACATTGATGTTCAAACTTAATTCTCTCTTGCTTCTTGTTTTTTATGACATTTTAATCTATAGTTCTTTGTCCACCAACACATTCTTCGCCTACAAACAACACTTCAATTATTCGCATAACATTTTTTTGCTAATCCTTCGAAAGGTGTATCTTCCCAAACCAAAAAGACCTTTTTGGGTCGTGATGTTAATTGGATCAAAAAGGAAATCTACAATGATTGAATGGTCAGCAGCACCTTGTAATGTGAAAGAACTACAAGGATTCTTGGGTCTAACTAGATATTATGGTAATAGCAATGCCATTAACTGACTTACATGCATAAATGCTTTTAAATGGTCAGCTCTTGCATATATGCCTTTCTTACAACTCATACAATACTAACTGGAGTTTATGTTTTGAGATGGCCAAACTTTGCTCAATCTTTCATGGTTGAATGTGATGCTTTCTGAGAAGGAATTGGTGCTATTCTACATCAAGTTGACCATTCCATTGCATATTTTGTTAGAGGATTCTCTTTCTGCAGTCACTTAAAATCAACCTTTGTCGGAGAATTACAATGGAAGCATTGACTATTGGGTTGTTATTTTGAGAACTAGTTGTTGTAGCCCCATATCCTTGTTGAGAATTACAACTAAGGAACAGCAAAGACTCCTTATGAAGTCACCATCTTTTGATCTGCATATCATCTACAAAAAAATAAAGGGGCAGATGCAAGGTGACCACAACATGCAGATTTCTTAGCATTAACTCTTCATGTTTCTTTGGATTCTCTGGTCTCTACAGTCTGACCCATATAATAAACAGGAATTATGGCTTCTCCTTGTCAGGACCCTAATTCCTGCCCTGATTTCATTGTGTGGACAACAAGCTTTATTTCAAGAGTTGATTGGTGATACCATAACATTTATTTCAAGCAAAAATTATTGACTGAGAAGCATGATTCTCTAGTTGGGGGACATGGAGGATATTTAAAGACTTCGAAAAACTTACATCCAGTTTCTTTTGGCCAGGCATGAAGAATGATATCATACTATATGTGCAAAAATGTCTCGCTTGTCAAACAAACAAATATCAGTTTTTATTATTTGTTGGGGTTGTCACAACCATTACCTATCCCCCAAAGAATATGTGAAGACATATCTCTTGACTTTATTGTTGTCCCCCCAAAGTCTCAAGGTTCTGATACTATTCTAGCAAAATACTAGATCATCTCACCAAACACTTTCCTGTCACATTATTATACAGCAGAAATTATAACTGAACATTTCTTGCAAGGAAATAGTGTGTCTACATGGAATTCCAGCATTAATTTAGGAGAATTATGATCTTTTGAATGGAACTCAACCTCAGCCATGCCAAGATTCTAGCTCAATGTTGGTCAACGGAGGGCTCGTCAACTGGAACTTCTAGTCCAAATCAACCTATTGATGAATCAAGTTGGGAGAATTATGATCTTTTGACTGGTCAATTTCCATCCTTCCTCCTTAAGGACGAGGCCTTTTTTTCAGAGGGTACTGCTGCAAAACCACCTTTCGATATTCAACAGAAAGAGTGGGAGAGATGAAGACCTAATTGACCAACTACAGGCTGGGGCAGTCACTTGGGTTACCTGTCACAATTGAATTTTCTACCCACTATTTGCAAACGACTCACTCAAGCCACTTTCTCTTATCTTCTGGAAGTCTATGCTTTCCTAACTGTTTTATCAATTTCAATGTGCATAAACAGATGTTATTCTGGCAGAGAAGACAGAGTAGATTAATATTAATTACTCTGGAGAACTATCCTCTCGAATGGACATGTATTAGCAGTGAATTGTCTTTAGAATTCTTTCACAGCTTATTGCTAGTAACATTTCCCTTATTCCATTTCCACGTCAAATTGTTCACTTATATCTGCATCTATCATGCATGCATATTCAAACTCCTAGACAACAATGAATCATGAGCTATAGTCTAGATATTTGGATATGAATGTATTTATGTAAGTAGGACAATTATAAGAAAATTGAATCATCATACATACAGCATCCGACATGTCGCAGTGAAGCTTAGTGACAGAATCGCCCCTGCCTAATTCTTCAGCAAGCCCATATGCGATATATGATTTTGGGCCCAGGTCTGGCTTCAGAACACCTTTAGGCAGCTTTACTGCAAGATTCAGAGGACCAAACCTAGGATCTGTGTATTCTGGAAATGGCAAAGCAGTGATAAATTCAGCACCATGGCGCGGCAAACGCTCCTCAAAGGAACTGGCTGGAGGCCAATCCTTAAGTTTGAGCATCTCCGGCCATTTATTCTTGTGCTGTCGACCTTCAGCATATCCTTTGAAAAACTGGTGGATATTTATCTCAACCTGAAACAAACAAAGACTTTTCAGAATAGCCTCCTTGAAGAAGAAACCAGCACATCATAGCCCACCCAATATAAAATACTTTAACAAAAGGAAAAACAGAAGTTTTTAACACAATAGATAGACCCATATTTACATTAAATTATGAGCTACTCAGCAAAATGTGCTCACTGCTTAATATTTCCAATAAACTAAGCAAATTACAGGTAATATTATTCACTTTTAATAATGAAAAATATAATACTATAAATAAAGTATTTGCAAGAGATTGTTCAGTACTAAATTGCTTAGAAAATGGTAAAAGAATAATCTGTATTCAGATACTGGTGAATGTTGCATGCCATGCTTCTAAGGAAAAAGGCAAACACATGATCTAAGTGCTACCGAACTAGCAGATATAGATAAGGTAGCACATGAGCTGTATCCCCCTGCTTCCACAGGAAGATTGCTCGCACATTTTGAACCCACAATGTCACCGTCACCAAAGAAGCAGATTTACCGTTGTACAAGGGTTTTCCCTTCTGCATGCAAATTAGCTGAATTGATCAATATTATGTGTTTATAGTTTAGGTAGAGAACAAAGAAAGAGACAAGCAAAATGGTCTTCACTGTAAACACACTGGGAGTAATAAAAACATGAGATATGTTACAACTTCCAACTATTGGGTTTCTTGAACGTGGGAAAGATTTCACGGGCTACATGTTACCATTTCTCGCAGGGTCCCACAAGTGCAATGCCACTTAGGACATCCTAGTTTTTAGAGACACTTAGCACATCCTTTTCTACCTTTTAGTAATCTATCAAGACGTATGTGGATAAGAAACATGCAATCTTCAGTATAATTATCCATTTAGTATTTGTTTACAAGACAAGAAAATTCTTATGAATTATAGCTTTTTTTATTAGGAGTATTGAACTCTCCAAACAAAGTGGTTTATTGGAGAAGACTTGTGCTCAAGATTCCTGCACCAAACTTCTCTAGTAAAATATTGTTCTTCCTTCGAAGTCCCTATTGTGCCTTGTATATATCCATCTCCTACCAAGTTATATAAAATGACCCAGAAATAAAATTTACACACCTCACACCAGTCCAAGCAATCAATTGCCCCCACAGCAAACTTTTCAGGAGCAACCTTGGACACCGCCCTCTCTCGTAGTGCTCGCCACATAACCATCGGTTCCCAACTCAAGCCAGATGTGAGCGAAAGCACATCTTGAACAATCACAGGCTCACCCTTCAACCAATGTTTCTGGAAGTGATGCAATTCACCTTGTTGAATATCTCTAGCCGCCGGACAGTATAAATAGTTATCATCAGAATGCTCCCGGGATGCAGCCTTTTTCAACATACTTCCATCAGAATTGATTTGACCAGAAGCATCAAAACACGAACAACGTGCGGAGATACTACCCGATCTCAAATTATTACTGCCATCAAATGTTTCAGCTTTAGCCTCTAAATCAGAAAGATACTTCTCTTCAAACATGCACTTCAACTCCAAGGGGAAAGCACCACATCCACCTATATATTTTGGTGGACAAGGAATGCTGCCATCACTGTTGGCTTTCCACTCTCTTAGGGCAAGCAGATGATCTGAGTGTGAGGAATCAACCAGCCTAGCTGAAGTTTGAATGTTACTTTCATGTTGAGCAGGTCCACCGTGGACATATTCTTTACCTCTGTCTTCAAATTGCACGATAACTGTCCCAAGGCCACCAGGAATGCAACCTTCACGAAGTTCTCGACAACAGCTGAGACATAGATCATACAAACAGTTCGGACAGCTTCGGTGGTAATCCACAATAGATGTTCTGCAATTGTTACTGCAAAAAGAAACATCTAAATATATTAGATCATTCAGTGCTTTAAACAAAGCAATCAAAACAAAAAGAAACTGGTATATTGATAGTTAAAAAGAAAGAAGGTATACCAATAAACGCGCTCATCCTCTGCACATTCAATTAATGGCAACTTTATTTCAGAAGATGCAAGACCTGGTCAGAAGCCAAGCCTGGCAACATCAGGAAAAGCACGTAGAGAAAAGATCCAGATTAGAATATGTTATCTCAATGTTACCTTGAATCTTAGCCTCAATTTCCTTCTCTGTTGTTTGTTCATGGCGTAGCTCCTTCAACCATGGTAATAAAAAGCTTACAATATGACGGCAGAACCCGATTTTGTCAGCTTCTTCAATTTCCTTGGGTTCAGGCTGTGGTTGGAGAGATAAATTTAAGTCTTCCAGAAGTTGTCTTATTGAATCAAAGTGGAAAAGGGACATTTTAGTAAAGCAAACCTTTTTAAGACCTATCATACGCAAGCATGACTTGCAATTGCAATTATTGTGGCACACTGGACATTTGGTGGCAAAATCATTTTCAGATAGATGAGGGTACCTGCAGCAGAAACCTATATGAATTAACATAATCTGGAGCTGTTTATGATCTCTTATAAGTATACAACTCAACAAGGCAAACAAAAAGGATCCCAGAGCTATAACTACGAGTTAACAAATCTTAAAAACTAAACAATGCCAAAAAGAAAGTTATCATATACAATTAATTGGCAGCCTTAGTTGACACAAAACCCAAATATTTGGTTAACTAGGAAGGGTTGTTTAGGAACACACCAATACTTAATGCATAGCAGACAAAAACGTTTCTTCTTGCAGCAAGAACACCATACCACTCTTCCTTTATCATTTCTCTGACACTGATGACACATAAGAGCATCATCACCCTTTACTGCTTTCTTTTTGGTACCCTAAGCACGAAGATGCCGACAAAAGAAATTGTGAACAAAATCATAAAATCGAGCATTAAAGGTAGGGCATGCAATCCAGATAAGGCAAGAATCTACTTACTGGACAAATGACCTTCTTCTTCTTTGATTCCAACTTAGACGTATCAGTTGAAGGGGGATTCTCTTTCAGGACCTTGTTATTCAGCTTTGACCCTTGTTTCTTTAACCTTTGTTCATCTGAATGTTTTTTCTTACGTTTCCTCCCAGCCTTCTCTACACACTCATCAAACTCATCCTGCAATGAAATATTTGAAGGAATGAAATGCAAGAAAAATGTCAAAATTTCTACCCGAATCACCAATTTGACTACCATATGGTTAAAATTACATCCCTGAAACAAAGATGCGATTTTTTACCAGAAGAAGCAAATAATCTACAAAGAACAAAGAAACCGGAGCTAGAAGTATAGACCAGAAATTGGCCACTCACCTTTTCTAGATCCTCCTCGGCGTACATCCCCCTAACATTTAACGTTGCCCGCCTCGCAGGCCTACCCACTCCCCTCGCAAATCCACCCGTTCCATGGCGATTAGCAACTGCTGCTTTTGATCTGCCTTCCGTAGCTTCTTTGTCCTTCTTCTTCTTCTTTCGTCTTTTCAACTCCCCTCCTCCATCTTCCACCCCCTCGACATCCTTCATCGGCGTTGGCGTCTTCGCTCCTCTCCTACTCACTTTTTTATTCGCCCCTCGCTCCTTTGTTTCATCCTCGGCATCATTGCCGGCCACTAGTTGTTCCTTCTTCTCTTTTACTTCATCCCCCAGCTCCTCCTCCTCCTTATCCGCCTCAGGATTTCGTTCTTTCGCCGGAACCCTAACCCTATTCAACCGGGACCTCGAGGAGGCCGTACATCGACCGCCCTCATCCTCCATCTTCCCCTTTGACCAGACCCCGTGTGCACCCGCAGTATGACAGGCCTCGCTCACCTGTTTCCTCACTGCCACGACATGCCGCGGCTCCAGTCGCAACGGAGCTCCTAAGGACGCCGACCTTCCTCCGGCGGACGCTTCCCCGACCGCTTCTTGGCCGTCTTAGAGCAACGACGATTTCGCCGGCGGCGGCTTCTTCCACCGCCTCCTCGCCGTCGCTTGGTTTCCCGGGGTTTTAGTGCTTCGGAGTTAAATCGACGAGAGTGGAGAATACGAACGTCTGCGTTTCCCCAACTTGGTCTCTCTTTTGAACTGGAAAATAATGCGATGTCTCTTGTTTCAAAATTCCAAAGGGACGGACAAGTGGCGCAAGACAGTTGGCGGAACTAAGGGCGCATGTTTAGGTTCTGGTGTTCCGATGGTATAGGTTATCACTTATGTTTGCTCGCTTTCCTTGTTGTTGTACAAAGTACAAACAAACGTCAAATCTATTTATTAGCGCCAAACTTTTATTTTTCATCATGAAAATAGTTTTTTATTTAAAAATAATTTATAAAGTAATATATCGTTATTTATTTTTTCTAAAAAATTCAAGTTAACTTTTTTTCTAAAAAAATATTATTGTAATAGGTGGTTTTCCGGATGTTTTCATTTTAATTCTTTTTATATGTCGATTTGAATGGATTATTTTTTATTTAAGTTATCGGTCCCCAAGAAGCCATATTATAATAGTTCAACTCATGACATTATTTCACAAACCAAATATGTGTTAATGGAACCAATTTTCCCATAAAATATTCGACTTAGAATTACTTAGAATCGTGATTGATGATAGTATAATATTACTTGCAAACAATATTAGAGACTTGATGGAAATGGATTAGGAATGTAACAATCCTGATTTAAGGATTTGAAAAAAAACTCAAAAGAAAAAAAAAAGAAAAAGGAAGGGAGAGTTTAGAGGCATGGCGGTTATGCGAGCACCATTGCCATCTCCCTTTTTTCATCTCCGAATGAAGCTAAAGAAGCCAGAAATTTTTACCTCTATGGCAAACAACTTCGACGAGGGAGGGAGGTTTGTTTACAAGACAAGAAAATTCTTATGAATTATAGCTTTTTTTATTAGGAGTATTGAACTCTCCAAACAAAGTGGTTTATTGGAGAAGACTTGTGCTCAAGATTCCTGCACCAAACTTCTCTAGTAAAATATTGTTCTTCCTTCGAAGTCCCTATTGTGCCTTGTATATATCCATCTCCTACCAAGTTATATAAAATGACCC
>LTAE01001573.1:1588-28263 GCA_001647135.1 Pontederia paniculata | reverse complement strand
CGAGGGAGGGAGGGAGGGGGGGGGCCGACACACTTAGGTTGTGTTTGACAACAAATTAATAAACGGATAATGATTGAGGGGGTGGGGGGTGGGGACACACTTAAGTTGTGTTTAACATTAATAACAAATTAATAAACGGATAATAATTTAAAAGCGAATACAAATCTATTTATCAAACAACGATTAATTATTAATAGTTAATATTTAATGATTAGTTAAGATAATAATAAAAAAATATATTTGATAATAATAATATAATTAATTGATAAGTATAAAATGACATAAATAAATTTAATAAATTAATATAATCAATCATTTAATTTATAATATTATGTAATTTTTACAAAAAAAAATTATGTGAGTTATGATAACACATTTGAAATAATCTTTTTAACTAAATATACATGTATAAATAAAAAAATTAAATTAAAAAATATATGTATTAATGTCAATAATGTTTAAAAGTTAACAATTAGTTATGGTTATATGCTAAAATACTAATAAAAGTTCTAATAAAAAAGGGTAAATTGGGTATAAAAGTTTAATATTTATTTTTCATTCACTAAACGCTAATAAAAATAGTCTATCACTCAATCGCTAACCGCAAACATATAAAATCACTTACTAAATATTTTATTCTAAAAAAATAATGGTTTGACAAAGTCAAACATCTAAACTCTATTTTTTTATTTGACAAACACAACCTTAAAAAGAGGGAGAGATGTTCACGGGTTAGGTTTGACTCAATTCGATTTTAAATTCGATGCAACTCGATTAATTTTATTTGAATTGATTTATTTATCAAATCTGATCCAAACTTTTTTTTATTGAATTGTGTGATCGATTTCTGATTAATTTTTTTATATATTTTAATATTTTTATAATATTAAACATCACTTATATTTTAAATAAGAAAGGAATATATTTTTCAAATATTTGTAATATTTTTAAAGGATATAAATTATAAAATTTTAATATATTTTAATTTTTAAGTAATATAATTTTTTATGAAGAACAATTAGTTCAAATTTAATAAAAAAATATATAAAAGTTTAGGTCATCGGGTTAGACTGAATTGATCGGGTTCAAAAAAATTGAAATATGTATTAGGCTCATTGATGATCGGGTCAATTCCAATTCAATCCGACCCAATTGAAATTGAATTGGTTCGAATCGTTGAATTTATCATATCGATATGATTTGGTGAACATTTTAGATGGATCTTCCCTTATGCAAATTTTAATAGATAAATAGATGAGTATGCTTTTTAATAAACGTTTGCCATTTGATATAATTGTGTAATATTCCTATGTTGAGTTTTTTTTAATTTATATATTAGATTTATGTTTTTCAAGTGTTCAATCGTGATTTATGTTGTATTTATACAGAATATGGAATTGACATCATTGCCAAAATTTTGGCGCCGACGTGAGCGCGCCAACACGTGGCATGTATTGCTGATTTTGCAACAAGGCCGGCACAAAATATATATATGTGATTATCAAGCAGCAAAAATATTTTGTTTTCATTTAAGGTTGGTGCATCATGACTTATCTTTTTATATAATGTAATTATTATGGTAATTTATATTAATTGATTGTGTTATGAATATTACTCATTTGTAATATGTACATTGTCGATTAGGAATGTGGATTTTCAATATGGTATGAGTACGTAGATTTCACTGTAAAACCTTTTTATTTTGCTTATGACATACTATAATGAGTGGAACCTAATGTCATTGACTAATATTATGAGTTATCATATATCAAAAGATGAAGTATAAAAAATTTAATAATAAAATCATTATTCTGTGCCGATTGTTGTGAGTGACATTACAAATATCATTATGAGTTATCCTTGAGATTTTTAATGTAGTTGTGATGAAGCTATATAATTTCCAGTGTATGAATTGCTTCTCTTCATGTAATAAAGAGGATTACAATTTATCTTTTCTCTGCGGTGGCCTATTATAGTCTATTATTGTTTGTTCACCAACTACCAACCTATGACAATCTGGAATTTGAGCGGACCTAAATACAAGCGCTCTTATGCAAAGTCATTATAACAAAAAATAAAGATGCAAAATAATGTAATGTTGATGAAGATGAAGCATGTGATGTATGATGATAAAAATAAAGTTATTTGAATAATAAGTTAATGATAAAAATGACATAAAAAGTAAGAAAAACATGATACACACTAGAAATAATTAATGAAATGTATTACTTCTATTGATGATGTGAATTTTATGTCTATATGCTTATGTACACTACATATTAAGATTTTTTATGTTATTAAGATTTTTATATCGATGTTTATTTATTACCATACATATTGAATTTCATAAATTCGTGGGAGAACTATCTCCTTTGTATTTGATTTCATGGGTAACTAGTGACAAAGTAAATGATGATCAATGATATGAGTGACAACATATGATGAGATAAATACACATGACCTTGCTAATGTATTTTAATCTTATTTTAAAAACAATGGTTCATAATAAAGTATTTTATCCTTCGGTGAACTTTTTGTCAATTTATTTGATATTAGACATTAACTTTGTTTTAAGACTTTCACATTTTATTAAGAGTTCATATTTGTCCTTTTACTATTTTCTATTCGAATGGGTTGACTAATTGATTGTTAAATAGAGAATAAAGTTTTATGTCCAATGATTTAATCATGTAATGTTATGTGTGATAATGTTCCTAAATGAACCTTAAAACGCGGATTCAAAATATATTTTTAGAGGCATTACAAGGCATACATTGAAATGACTTATGATAATGCATTTAAGATCTTGTAATCCACTCTTTCCATGTGATAAGCGTGCTTTACAATGAGTACACACAAAATAAATGGAGCAATGATCTTACTTAAAAGGTTGCATGGAGTTTTTTTTTTATGTTAGGAGAGTCATGCAAAAGTTTTCACACATTGGTTAATTGTAATATTCTATTTGCCATTATTAGCAATAATTTTTCTTGGTTCTTTTTTAGATACTGGAAACAGAAAATTGTCCCACACATATGACATTGTGCACATACACATGTAAAAATACTGGTGTGTATTATGTCTTACGCATAGTGATTTTTATTAAATCATAAAATCATGTCTTGCAATATATTTTTTGAATAAAAAAATATTAACTCCGTTACAATGCTAGTCAAGAAAATAAAGCTAAAGAGAATATAGAAGCAATAAAATGAATACAAAAATGTTCTACCCAAAATATTATTTGTAAATCAGATCTTCGTGATAAAGAAAAATTATGAAGAAACATATATCCTTTTAAATTTACTCTTAAGCCCTCTTGATACATTAATTTTGGACGTAATAAAGATTGTCAATAAATAAATATTTATTATTAAATGATAAAAAGTTTGGTATCAATCGATTGAATGAAATGATAAACAACTTGATGTAGCGAGTTTAAAAGTCTCATTCATCATAATAGAACATGCGACCCAAAATGATGATAATATTTTATCGGTATATATTTACTAATATAGGCACTCTTCCTTTCATAATACTTGATTGTACTCTACATGTATTTATTTAAATAATTGAAGTTGGAGGTTTGGCCGTGTATGAAAATCCATAAATTATCTTTTTTCCTCCCTTGTTTCTTTCCATAAGAAATATTGGGATATTTGTATTTTTTCTGCAAGAAATCCCCACGTAAGATGGGTCAGCCAATGCTCATTCTCCTTCAACACTAACCTATATGTTTGATATGTTCAATGGCAAAGAGAGGATTTAAAATAAACTCGTGGTAAAGAGAAAAAAAAAAGCAAAATAGCCATAAAAATATAATAAAAATTGAGGAGTGAAGGTAAGAAAAAAAAAAGTCCGCTATTCGCTGTGGTGCATAGCTTTTCAATAAAATTTGCAATTGAAAAGGTTAATCCCTATTACATGAAGAAGTGATAGGCGAGATCCCTAATAAATGCAAATTTATTTTATCATATAAATAAAGGATAAATTTTATGTCAATCCTTATATTTAACATATCTCTTTCTCTGATCCACGTACCTTCCTTCAAAATTTCAAAAACTAATAAAAAATAAGTATGTATTTGTTTTTTTACTTTCTTACTTTAACATATATATTTAAAATAATAAAAATGTGGAACACTCTTTTATCTTTTAAAACTAAATTAAGGTAAAATATTCCGTAAATTGTAATAAATAAATCGAATTAGAAATTTAAGCAGAGATATTAAAAAAAAGAATAATGAAAGGCAAATATAAATTATAAAACCAGATGAGCAAAAAAACAATCCGTAAACGACTCAAAAAAAATGGGCAATGATTACAAAAGGATACTTGACATAAGGTATTAAATAGAAAAAGAAAAAAAAACACTAAATTTAAAAGATATCTCGTAATACTTTTTTATCGAAGTAAAAAACTTATTATTGAATTGGGTGGGGGCGAAGTGCAATGCGGGTCACTGGTCCAGGCCACGATCCTTCTTGATCGACAGTAGACCCCGTCCAGGTAAGTATGGTTCAACGCTCCACCTCCTTCCCATTTTATAGGCCTCCTCTCACCCCCTTTATTGGCAAGTTTCCAATGTGGACTAAATAGACCACACAGAAGCTGTTATTGTATACTAGATATTGAATCAAAACCCAACACAAAGTGAAATGATAATATGGAAGATCTTGAATACGATGAACAGCAATGTCATTACTGAGATAAGCCTTTGATCATGGTGCTGTAGGTTCTTTTTTGTCTGATCAGCAACCTCAGGTGTTCATTATATCTAGCACCACCATCATCTCATCCAAGCACTGACTCTGCTCTCCCATATGCATCAACCAAGCAGCTAAAAAACACAATAGACACATCAGAATTCTCAATGTACTCAGCAGAGTCTTTATTTCCCCTCCACAGCACAAAACCCTTCCATTCCAATTTCCAAATGTAATACAGTCAATATGGATCCTTTTATTCCATCTGATTCAGATCTCCTGCTCACGCAAATACACCACTACAAACCTAGTGATACGTAGTCATTACCATGTCAATTATATATGTACTATCTAGTTTTATATGTACATATATTATGTGTATCTATAAGAAAAAAAAGATATATATCATTCTAAAAAAATGACAATGTATATATGTACTATCAGTATAATAATAAATATGATAAGTATATCTAGCTTCGCTGATCACCAATAAAAAATTGTATGTATTTATTTAATTTAATATTTTAATATAAAATTAAATATTTAATATAGAAAAATAAAACTATGAAAAGAACAAAGAGACTTGGAAAATAGTTGCCATAATTAAGAGGCCAAACAATTTTTTTTTTTATTTTAATGTAATGCCAATTAGTTTTGGATATATTGTATATATTACAAATGAAAAAAAAAAAACACATACACAAGTTGAAGATAACATCCAATGTATATCACTTTTAAAAGATAATATATCTCGCATGAGTAACATTTCCTAAAACAATGCAATAAAATATAAATAAATGTAACTAGAGGATTTTTCGAGTGCTCTGCTCCAATCTTCTAAATCTCCATGTCTTGATATATTTTCTTTGTGGGCAACATCCCTGAACTTTGTCACACTTGCAGTTAGGACTTCATGAGAACGGAGTAGGTGTATACATCACGATGGAGGTCATCAGTAACCTTGATGTGTTAAGCAGGTTGAATGCATGGTCCAAGAGGCCACTCCTACTGTGTAATGAAACAAGAGCAGTGCAAGACTCATGATATGTAATTCATCCTTCATGAAAAGTTCATGGGCTCTTCCAGGCAGTTTGCATTTCTCAAGAATGACTAAGTTTGATGTACATGTCAGATTTTGGCCTGCACCATAGCTCCTCTCAAATAGTTGAAATACCTAAGGATATGACAATGAGAATGTTAATGCTGCACACAGTGAAAAAAATATTATGATATTATGGTGTCAATCAGATGGTGAATTTATCTAACTTAAAAGGAGCAATTTAAAGCAATATAATACAACAATGGATTCCCCTTTTTAATTTTGAAATATTTAAGGGTATGTTTGGATAGAAGAGGAGAAAAGATGGGAAGAAAAGGAATAGAATGAAGAGTAAAATATTCAATCCCAAATTAAATATGATAATTTTTAGTTAGTTAAAAGAGAATAAAAATTAATTTTTAACTTTCTTTTTTTTTAAAATATCCATACAATTTTTTACTCTCCATTTCATTACCCTTATTTTCCCTCGATCCAAACGAATCATACTTTATTTGTAAAATAAAATTAATGAACGTCAATCAATTGAAGTTAAGTTAAACAAAGTTTGAGGAAAGTTAAATGAGATTAAGTAAAAAAATTCTAATTATTTGGGGGAAGTGATATTAATACTAAGAATCACTTTAAGAGCACTATTTGTTATGAAAGTTATCTCTAATTCGGGTCTTTGTTCAGCTGTAGGGTAAATTCGACATATAGCTATATCGGCACTAGAGATGGAAGCTTGGGGCGCCCTGGCGGATTTAAGGAGAGCTATATAGAAAGGCTATCGAAACATCATTCTGAATTTAGATTCGAAGAATCTTGCGCTAATAATCAACGACAATGCGCAAACATCATGGAGACTATGGAATATCATAAATGAAATAACGAATCTTATAAAACTTTTTGAGTTTTTTTGTTATGCCAACACTGTATGAGAGAAGCTAATATGGTAGCGGATCGTTTGGCAAACATCGGCGGGACAACAACAGTGGATCTATTTTGGGGAGATGATCCCCCTCCGAGCATCTCTGATATTTTGTCTCGTGACATCGGGAGGTCCACTTCTAATTTCAGTTAATTACAATTTTCTTTAAAAAAATTAGAAAAACAGAAGAAACTTACTTGCAAGGTTTGTTTTTAGGGGGAAAATATTGTTTTACCTTTAAAATAGGAGAAAAAAGAATAGCCTGCTGCCAAATATATAAAAATACCTGTCATATCAAAGTATAAATATATATTACATGACGGGAAATAATACTTCATACTAAAATATCAAAATCATTTTGCTTCAAGCCGAAATAATTTCTTGCATACCGAGATTTACACCAAACATTTTGAAGTTGATTTATTTTCACTATGTTCATCATAATGTATACCTAAACCCTAAACCCTAAACCCTAAACCCTAAACCCTAAACCCATGAATTGTCATATATGTATAATTTATCCAATTTACTTACCAAGAATAATTTTTCAATTTTTTCTGTTCTTATTGATATTGTATAGTGTAAAATTAAGATTGAGATAAAAAATCTTACAATTGAATGCTGAAGTGCCTCTTAAATGGCCAGATATTGGACAAAATTTCAAGAATTCAACCTTCGACTAGATTAATCAAAATTTATTAGATTTATAGATATAATAATAATTCACAATAAAAAAAGATAATATCAAATTGTTTAAAACATTATTTTCTTCTCGATTAAATTTTATTAAAATAATAAATTATAAATTTCATTTAAGTACTATATTTTCTTTTCTGCCATTAACTATAGTTAATTTATAATAATCATCATAAAAGTAGAAAATACAAATAAATCCACTTCCCACTCTGTTTGACCCAACTTTGACTCCTCTTTACCAAAACCGCCCTTTTACCTCTCCCAAATTCCCGTCTCCGCTCTCGAGTCTCCACTGCTCGACGAAATGGCGAAGAGAAAGGGCGACAAAGGGGACGACGACGGCGGCGCTCGTCCGGCGGACCCGGAGACGGAGGAGAAGAAGAGGCTGCGGTCTCTCGCCTTCTCCCGGAAGCTCCTCCGTCGCACTCCTGCTGACCCCGCCCTCGCCCTCCCTCCCTCCAAGGCCGTCGTCAGGCTCCAGGGCCGCGACGTCACGAAGCGCGGGCAGCGGAAGAGCCGCTACCTCTTCTCTTTCCCCGGCCTACTTGCTCCCTTCTCGGGCGGGAGGATCGGCGAGCTTGGCGACCTCGCCACCAAGAACCCCGTCCTCTACCTCGACTTCCCCCAGGTTTTGCAATAAGTTTCATCTGTGAATGATGCCGACTCCGTACCTTCAGTGTTCTCCTGATGGTGGTGTTTTTTGTAGGGTCGTATGAAGCTTTTCGGCACGCATGTGTACCCGAAGAACAAGTACTTGACGCTGCAGCTCACCAAGTCGTCCAAAGGTGTTATGGTTGAAGATGTTTTCGAGAGTATGGTTAGCTTCTGATGACTCCCATTGCTTTCCGAAAGTTAATTAATTTCCTGGGCATATTATGCTTAACACTGCTATAAATGCTCATCAGAAACCAGTGAAAAAAGTTGTCCTGGAATTGAAAATTTAGCTTTCCAAAATTTTGTAAACCATTGAGAATAAATCTAATGATGACGTTCTTAAGCTTAAGATTATTAGTAACGCATTGAGAAAATTCTGAGTTCAAAATTCCACGAAATTTGTATTAAAAACTAAATTTTATTTCTTAATTGTTTAAACGTCGGGCTTTGAATTAGACCAAAGCTGTCAGGAATTATTAAAAATATAAATATACTGATGATATTCTTTCTAATAGTTTGAAGTTTTAGAATTATTGATAACTCATTTAATTTAATTTAATGTAGCCCACAAACCTGATATTTGGTACCTTGGATTATTTGGTGGTGGGAGTCCAGTATTTTGAGCAAGATTATATCAATTATATTTTCTTTTCAAAAATCATATATACAAATTTCCACTCACAATGTCTTTTCTGTAATTGAGCAATGCCTGTGGGTGCTGATTTTTGTCCTCGTGCCCTGATGGATTCTTCGAAAGCAAAGTACTATGATTGTTCTATCCAAGAAGCAGTCAGGATATAGTTAGATCTTTTGTATTATTGTTAGGCAACATTCCTGTATATGAGGACACTTATTCTTGAGATAAAGAAAAGAACTGAACTTATCTTTATACACGTGCTCTTCAACGTTTTCCTTGTTTTAACAGATTGTATTTTCCGAAGCATGGTGGATAGGAACAAAAGAAGAAAACCCACATGAACTGCAGCTCCAGTTTCCTAAATTTATTGAGGTTATCATATGCTATAGTTTTCCCATACGTTTACCTTCGGGTTGTGTAGTGGTAAGAACTGTCATCTTTTTCCCAAACTTTAACATTTCAGGGTAAAGACTCATCAGAATATGATTTCAAAGGGGGGGCTGGTGCAACTGTTGATGAACAATTAGCTAGTAATAAACCTTTGAGGGAGAAGAAAGAACCACTAACTCCTGACAGTGTGCCCGAAGATTCAGATAGTAAACCAGAGAATGATGAAAAGAATGTGATAGTACCAACCCCCACGAGACAGTCAGCAAGAACTTCTGGGAAAAAGTTAAGGTACCGTTCAAGTATTTATAATCTTTATGTTCCACTGTTGATTGTTTCTATTTATCAAGTGTAATGACTGAAATCTCTTCTTGATATGTTCTATAGAAAATATTTGGCAATGTTTCCTAGTGTATTGTTCTTTTGTTCTACTTAAAGCTCTCAATTCTCATCATTACCTTTGCATTTTCCTTGATGAATTCTCATTCTATTTCATCACAAGAAAGTAAATCATTGTGTTTTCTTTCAGTTATGCAGAACCTTCCTCTGGAGAAGATTCGATATCTAGTAATGCTGATACTCCTAAAATGATGGATGTGAAGGTAAATGTAAATTGCAATCAGGAATTCTATGTTGAATGTGAAGGTGCTAGATGTTATGTAGGGAACATTTTTCTCTCAAAAAAAATGTAGAGAACATTTTGTGCCATGCTCAATCTTTTTCTAGGGACTTGGAAGATAACTTGTGAAGGGAGCTTTGCTTTTGATGCTTTGTATGATACCATATTGTTACATGATTTAAGAATACAGATAACTATTGGCTCGAACTGTCCTGTTTTTTTTCCAACAAAACTGGGAGCCTCATAATTGTTTTTTCTTCTATGTTTTCTGATGGATCTCTGGGTATTTTTTGGCTTGAATAACTTGATCTTATGATTTTCTGATGTTATATCATCTAAAAGCCAACTATTCTCATCTAATACTTTAAAGAATATCACAGACTGAAGAGATCCACCTACAAACCTTGGATAATATTGTTCCAGAGAAAGAGCTTGCAGAAAGAGCAACTCAATCTTCTCTGGGATCTGAAGAGGATAAGGGTCATCAAGCTGGTAGAAAGGGAAGAAAGGTTCAAGCTACTTTGTCTTCTTTATTTGAAAAAGCAGAATATAAGGTAAGCGGTTCTAACATTTTCTAGGCCTTCTCCTGTCCATAAAGTTAGTTACAGTACTGCTTGAGAACGTGAATTTGATTTCAGGGATCAAAGCGTAAGATTGAGAGCTCTCCTGGACAACAAGGTTCTAGAACTATTTACTACGTTTGCATCCACTTAATTGTCAAATTACAGAATTAATTCTTTACTTTCAGACATGTTACCTTTCTTTTATCTTGATATTATCAATGACTAAATCAGAGTAGAACATTATTTCTCTACTTATTTTCAAGTTGTTCTCCTTCATCAATCATTTTATTTTCCAGGAACAATTAAGAAGAGGCAAAAATCAACACCTAAGCAATCAACTGAACAAGTGCAAGTATGTTATAACATGGTTCCTTTCAAAATGAAGTTTTAATCTGGTTGATTCTAGGGAACCAGTACAATCAACTTATGTTGGATGATGCAACTTAATGTAATTCATATTATAGGTGGAATCTAACAAAAAGCCGAAATCCAGTGGGAAAAGGAATGGTTAGCATTACTCCTTTGTTTTGTAAAAAGCTCCAAAGTTTATGGACTCTACCATTATACAGCATTGGATTCAGTGCCCTCTCAGTAATCCTATATTTTCCTAATGCAGGAGCAAAAGTAGTCTCATCAAAACGTTCCAAGGTACTATGGATGACTATTTAGTGTAATGAAAAATCACTGTTGATCCCCCTCTCAAAAAAAAAAACATTGTTGATGTTCAGATTATGTCTTACTCTTGACTCATATTGTCCAATATTTTTTCCACGATTCAGGTTTCCTTTCAGTCAATTCCTCATTAGTTATCTGCATATATTTTTAGAAGATTATCTGCACATTTGAATCCCATGAACAGTAGTTTAAAGAACATTCATAGAGGGTCCTGCTCTTTGGTCATCTCTTATCATGATCACTGGTGAGAGCTTTAATGGTAGTCCAGCTGGAAACTTTGTTTCTCTAACTAGTGCTATACATAACTGGACATGACAAGATTTATTTTTTTCTATTTTTTGAGAAATTTACTATTTCCGTTCAGCTTTAGAAGACCTTAATTTTTGTTAGTCTTTATCCTGTCAGTAAGAGCGCAGTCTTCTTAATGAGAAAAAATGCACGAAAAGAACTTTTTCAAAGCCTTGAAATATCACAATATTCAAATTCTTTCAGAAAAGATAAAAAGAATTAGAAACATAACCAAATAACAGTTGACTGCAATCATGCAGTGAATTTGGTACTCACGTTCCTTATTTGTCAAGTTATAGAAAACAAAGAATCATGCTTCATTGACTAAGTTGTTTGTCATCTTATAGATGCCGGTTGAGATTGAAGAAATTTCAAGTGGCTCAGAGGTACATGAACAGGTAACAGTTTCTTATGTTTTATTATTTCATAGACACGCTTCTTATCCGCAGAGATAAAGGAAAATCCCATGCATCTATCGCTAGGGGGAAGGAGCTTATATATGCATACAGCATTCCCTTTGTGCTCTGTTCTCTCAGATAATTTCCATTAGACGAACCTGTGACCTCCGCATCACCGAAGGAGAACCATAACCATTGGGTCAGAATGCCCTCTATATTTTGGAATGAAAAATTATATTTCTTTGACACTCCTTCATACTGATTATTTGACTTTGAAGTAAATCGAAGTCTAAATTATTTTCTACTCTGACATCTAATTTGCATGAGTACTTATTAGCACGAATATGTTTCCAATCTTCATTAGACAAAACTTGATTATAAATTCTAACAAGTCAAGGGTGGTGTTTGTTTGCGTCACCTTCCTCCTGGCCTACTTTTTTGTCATCGCTTAAATCTTTATTATTTACTGCGAGAAAGTTGCACTTTCTGAACAAAGAGCAAAGAGAAGACTCAAATAGAGGATAAAATGTTCCAGACCCATGAAATAAAAGAAATGCAAGTCTAGAATCCTCACTTGTAGCATTTTCATTCAGTTATTTATCGTGATATGCTCCTAAACATTATAATTCCCAAAACCTTCTTACCTGTTTTTTCAGGACGGCAGTGATGAGGACTGGGTTGGCTAGTAATCAGGGGAAAGATCGAAAACGTATTCTCCTGCGAGGTGCCACTCTGGTTACTCATGCTTGGAAACTTGTTTCTTTGGATCTAACAAATGAAATTGATCTCTTTGTATTGATAGGTCACCTTATAAATGAATCTCATCTGATCAACTGAGAAGGTTGGCCTCTCGCAAACACAAGAATGGATTTCCAACAAAGGCATTCTTGATGGATTGTTGCTTACTGATTTCAACCTCGAAATGGCCTCTGATGCATTTTACAGTGTGTAGCATGCAATTTCTTTCCATTGCTACTATCGGACAAGTGATTATGCAATATATTTTATGCCGTCTGTCAAATTTTCATATTCCTCGGCACAGAAATTGTTAAAGGTGTTTTATGATATCTAGATCTGATGCATTGACAACAAGGTTCTTATGTGGCGCCCATTAAATCACGAAACACCTGAACATTAGCGTTGAGAATGCAACATAGCACAGTTCATGAGCTCTTCAAGAAATGCAGACATTCAAATGAGGAAAGATCGATACAATGTCATTCTGCAGCGAAGATCAAAAGCCAGCATCAACACCATAATGTAATTGTAAAAGGGACGAACCTCCGCGTTAAGAAACGTTCAGTGCAGTTCTGACTAATTTTATAATGAAAATAAGAGAGCACGACAAATTCTAATTCCAAGTAAAATTTATGTCTCCTTATTTTTCATTTTCTTCTTTCTTTTTCTTTTACTAAACTCATTGACCACCATTTCTAACCGAGAGAAAAGGCGCAATTTGATACTGAAATTATAACAAATATCGCACATGGGCAAAAATAGGTCCAAGAAAGAAAGGTGAAAATGGATTTGGAGTCGAATAAAATGTACATATAACTTGTGATTTTCTATTTGTCATTATAACAACAGAGCAAATAAAAAAAGACTTTCAATTGCTGTCATACTACTGATCCTATTTTTTAAAACTCTTACTTGAGAACAAAAGTCTGTTTTAAACTTGACTTGCTTAAACTAAACACCTAGTAAGGGGCCCTAAGCCGTCGAGATTATCCATTCCGTCATAGTCTCATATCTGTTGTTACGCATGCATATAAGAATGTTCCACTTATGGAGTAGTTCCTCAAAACACAAATAAACAAACTGCAACAGCAAATTGAATATACCACTATTGTAGATGTAATTCTTTAGGATCACGCAGAAATGATCTGTGAATCCCTTGCATCATCAGCAACAGCACCCGGAAACCGGATTTCATAAATTAACTCTTCATGCATGGCTGCAGCCCAAAGAATACAGAATGTATCTTCAAGAATGCACCAACCTAAAAGAACAAGAAGTCAGAAATCAATGATCATATAATGGCAGTGTAGCATACAACAGAAAGAGTAAACAGTTCAAATCCTTCCTCTGTACTTGACACATTTCATTATGAACTTTTACATTAATATAATACTACCTAAGAACCTAATCTGGAAAAATATTATAGTGCTTTATGAGTTCAATCTTTTTCATAGTCGGATCTTGCGTTCTGGAGATTACCAATCTAATTAACATGCTTAACTAATGTTGATATGTAGCAGAAGAAAAAAACATTAAGATACGATAATTGTTTCCATATTTTATTTGCAGCACAATAATCACATAGAAAAAAAGAGCTCATTTGTTTGACAATGTTGATCAAAATACAGATTGTCATCAGGATCTCTCTTTGGTGTCCAATGCTGAACCAACAATGAAATGCATGGGTTATGATGATAAGTTCAACGTGAAAGGGACTCAGATGGCACAAAAGCACACCAAACAGCTGTTGGATGTTAAGCCATGCAATAGAGATTTTAAGGCTCTTTATTTTTTTCTCCCAGGACAATCTCCTCTAGTCTATCCTCTCCCCACATATCCTATGTGAACAGAAGGGTGGGTTGACATCTCCCCTTCTGACGCGAGAGATTTGAAGACTTTGATTTTTTATCTCCCAGGACAATCTCCTGTAGCCTCTCTCCTCTGCATCTTTTGCGCCGGTGACTAGGGATGTTACCCTTTCCTCACATTTCGTATGTAAAAAGAGGGGTGGAAGCTACATGTATTCCCTTTCCAATGTAGCGAGCATCGTCCTAAGAGAAGAGTTTCCAAAATGCATTAATTGTGTAATTTGCTCTAGCTATCAGAACACTGCCATTTACAGGACACAAGGCTTACATCAAATGATTGAACATATAGCCATCAGCTACAAGTTTCATAGGTTCCAGAAACAAAAAAGGAGATAGAGAACATAGGAAGAGACAATGCCATTTATAGGAAACAAGTGAACATATAGCCATCAGCTAGAAGATTCATAGGAATATTCTAATCTGAAGTTTATGAACTGTACTATCAATACAATAGCAAGTTGGTTTCTATGTCCTTTCATGAACATAAATAGCTAATAAGTAACAACAGATATATTTTAGGAAGACAGTCATCCCATTAGATGCAACATTCAAAATCTTATTTATTCATTATTGCAGTTAAGGACAGAACTAATTAAGAAACCACCATCCTAACAGCATTAGTGCACTGAGACATCTTTTATGCAACAACCATCAAAATGTTTGTTTTTGCAAGAGGACAACCATCAAAAGTGTCGGACAAATGTCATTGTTATCCATATTGCTACAAGGAGAAGGATACTTCATTTTTATTTACTAGGAAAATGTGTTTTTTCCAAAATCTACTTTACATCAAACCAAGACGCAAGAAACCCAATTTCACAAGACATTCATACAAGATCCGTTGAGTTTGCATTCTCATTAATTTTTCATGCAAGCTTCAATGAATTCAAACAAGGTTGTCAAAATCGCGAGTCAACTCGTGAAATCAAGCGATTTTATGATCTTACCAAGGAAAAACAAGTTAGATCACATGGAAACTCATTTTGAGCCAGCATGCTACAGAATCACGTGCTTGCTCGTAGAATCAGTTGACACGGTGTGCTACCATGTCCATGTTTTTTTTTAACTAACCACGTGATGCCCTTACCTCAAGCCCTAAACCCAAGCGATCACGTATTCCTCCAACAACTGTACCTGTGCCTGCTGCTGCTGCTGCTCACATTCTCTGCCCTCATAGCCGCCGCCAGCGTCACTGCTCATGTTTGTGTTCGCTTCTGCTGCATCCGCTCGTGTTCGTGTTCGCTGCTGCTGCTGCTCACATTCGCCACCACTGCTCGTATTCGCCACCACCGTCTCTGCTGCTCGTGTTCGCCATTGCCACCCATTCACCACTGCTGCTGCTCGCGTTCGCTGCCCAAGTTAATCGCTCATTGAGCGTTTGCATGATGCTGACGCCGCTCAACAATGCTCTCATCTCTCTCCCTTCCCTTCACTCGTAGCCTCCCCTGCTCATGCCTCTTCTGCTGATGATAAGAAGAGGAATTCCTGTTTAATTTCCTCTTCTGTTCGCAACAGAAGGCCGCTGATGCTGCTCTCACGTGAGGGTAACAATTTATTTTCACAAAAATTTAATAGGTTTTGCTTAGTTAGAAGATCATTAAATATTATTTATGATTATGAATGAGATGCAATTATTAGAATCTTTCTTAATTTGTATGTTTTAAATATGAGGTTAATGGGGGTGCATAGCAATTTGCTATGCACCCGACGCGGTGCATGATCTGGGCCATTGATTTAGAAATCAATGGCCCAGATCTTGTCCATTTAAAAATTTGGATCATAAATTAAATATGATCTGGGCCATTGATTTTTAAACCAATGGCCCAGATCATGCACCGCACCGGGTGCATAGCAAATTGCTATGCACCCTCATTTTTCTCTTTAAATATATTGACATTTTTAATATCATTTTATTTCCATATTATTTAACACACACACATACATATATATTTATATAGGTAGAATCGTCCATTCAGTATTACGAACCTTCGCTTTACGTGTTTACCCGGCTTCCTGTGTTGATTCTGATTACGAGTTTGACAACATTGATTCCAAGTGCCATTAGTTTGCTTAAAAAGGGTAAATAATGTACCATTATTCTTCTGAGTTATTGGGATGATCCTGGTCACCTTGTATTATCCAAATTAGTAAGTAATTCAATATTACAAGCTTTCTTGAAAAGGTAATTCCTGTTCCATGCAACAGATCTAGAATTCTAAATGCGAGCAGTCTCAAAAATTTTCATATCAACTTTTTATGGCATCTAAAACAGATTATGCCTTCACCCTATATTCTCTGATCCCAGGATGAAGTTAGTTGAGGGTTAACCTAGGAAGCTTTGATACTTACCATGTAATCAACAACCACATTTAAACAATCAAAAGATATCCACGCATCTTGAATGATGCAGAAGTAGTTCTGAAAGCAACTAACATAATAACAAGAACTACGTCAATAAGCAAAATCCGCAGGGTGCCTGATATGATGAGAAAGAAGGCAAACCAGACCACCTTCTAAGTCTGTGATGGAGGCTGGAAATAAGGCAAGGAATAAGAATATGTGTGAATAAGCATTACTAAAGTAAAGAAGATACCACATTTTCAAGCTCTAATTACCTTACAACTGAATCAGACATTACATATCCAGAAAAGTGAAATAATCACCCAATGCAAGACCAAAGCCTATAAAGTGCAAGCACACCACTGACCAAGAATAATACCTCCGGTACGTTTAATCCAGCTCATCCCCTCCGGTCCACGAATGCCCTTGCCGACCAGTGTTTGTATCATTGCTGCCGCCACCACCACTTCCACTTGAGTTATCATTATTTCCATCTCCGCCGGCATTGCTCCCTTCAGCTTGTGAGCCTAAACCCATGAATGGCCAGGGTAGCGATATCCTGAATCTTCTCTCAATCATCCTTGGGCTGGGAGAGGAATTCCACCATGCAGAAGCCTCCGAAGATGATCCACCTCCACTTCCACCACCTACAGAACCCGCATTCCCAGTTGCCACCACTGTTTGTGGGGCAGGATTTTCTGCACCTCCTCTCCGTTGTTCATAATCTTGATCATCGGTTGGCAGCTCATATCGACACACAGGACAAGAGTTATGCAATTCAAGCCAAGGTAAAATGCAATCTTTGTGGTAGATATGTTTGCAAGGCATCTGCTTTGCATCATCCCCCTTCTCAAAAGTATCCTTGCACACAGCGCATTGGGCCTCGTCGGAGCCAAGCAATTCCTCAGTAATTTTAATGTCCGGCAGAGAGTTGATTGCGGACTTGGCAGCAGGCGGCGTGCCATAGCGATTGGGGTCGTTCTCCGCCAACTGCTGGATGAGCTGCTCGAGGCCTGGGCCAATGAAATAATCGCCTAAGTTGCCACCACCGCCTCCGGGGCCACCACGCTCGAAGATGATCTGGATGTTGGCACCACCGGAGAGCAGGTCGCCGATGTGATTATGGAGGAAGGCCGCAGAATCGAAGGGAGTCGGCCCCGCGGCGCCGCCTGTGCCCGGGACCGGTTCACCGCCGGAGAGGCCGAAGAGGCGAAGGACGTCCGTCGGGTGGCGGAGGTCGAAGCTGGAACCAGAAGTGGGCGGGATGATGAAGGGGGACGGCGTCTGGGAGAAGAAGAAGGGATCGCCGGCCGAGGCGAAGGAGATGAAAGGATTAGGATTAAGGGCAGCCGCTCGAGTCGGAGGCGGGGCCTCGATCTCTTCGAGGAAGCCGCCATGGCAGATGGGGCAGAAGACGTCGTCGCCGCCGGCGGCGACGGAGGACGGGAGGGCGACGTTGCGCTGGCACTGGTGGCAGAAGTAGTGCTGGAGGGCGGCGACGGCGGCGACGGCGGCGGCGCCGGGCGGGAATCCGGCGGAGGACATGGATGGGCGGCGGTGGCACAAGGATTAGGGGAAAATTTAGGAAGAAGTAGCGAAAACTAAAAGAAATAACCGAGAAAATTAAATAAATAAATAGCGGGGGCCCATAAGTTAAAAGACGACGCGACGCCGCAGGGAGGTGGCACGTTTAGGACTGAGGAGGAAGATTCTGGAACACGTTTGGGATCTAACTAAACGTCATCTAATTCGAGCTATAATTTTTTTTTTGGATAAGTAACTTAAATTATGTCTTTTAGCATTATCTTAAACTAATTTAAATTAAACTAAATTTTATAAAACATGTGAGTCAGACACACAATTAATTTCAAAGTTAGATATGTTTTTAGAAGAAAAATTAAGTTATAATGCTTTGTACCATAATGGGTCGAAGTAATACTGGGTCTCTTGGAACATTAAAAAAAACTCTCTGAAAAAGAAAATATTATAATTCTCATACTATATTAATTGTAGGTTAGTCGAATATAAAAAAATGAAACAACAAAATGCTAATCCAGTGCATACAAAAGGAAAACAAATAATTTAAGAAATCTCATAATAAAGAATTTTGATGAAATAATTTAAGAAATCGCATAATAAGGAAAAATTCTAGCGACGCTATATGACGTTCGATAAAATATAACGATTATATCTATCAATGATTATCTAACAACATAAATAATAAATATTATATAAAAATTTATCAATTAAGAATTATATAAACTAATCTAGCAATAAAAAATTCTATCATTTATGAAACATAAATAATTTAATATTCAATGTTATATTAATAAATTAATGGTGATCATCAACGTAGAGATAATATAATTCATCAATAGTTAATACATAATTTTATAAACATAAGCTCATAGAAAATATCATCTCAACACAAGATTCGATGACTCCTAGCACATGCAACAATCCATCACGAGCAACATTGTCACTAATATCGCTCTAACTCACATGCACGGATCCAAAGTACAAGAAAGAAACTCCTTGTAAGAGTACGTAAAGGACGACATCATTATGCGATGAATGATATGACAAACATATAATTAATCAATATAAGTTTTAATAATGCAATACTATAACGTATTTATTGTAATTCAATGATTTATCACATTATAATCATTTTGATTTTATCAATTTTAATATTGATCATGACATGGACGTCAATAGTATCATTTGATATTAATGCTCAATTCAATTCAATACAATCAATAAATTTATCGCTAAGACATTCCAATTGAAGTTTATGTTTTTATTTCATGTTCAATTGTAATATAATTCAATCAATCAATAAAGTTAAAGGATTTTTCTTCTACGTTACATCAAAGAAATCACATGTACATCGATCAATAAAACTAGCTAAACTTGGTCATTGATGTGTGCTAAGAGTGCAAAAAATATCACTAGCAGATGCATTCAAAATATCAAATGATAGATATATGAGTAGAGTGTCTTCCCGAAAGGATTAATATTGCATATCTATTTAATTTCATAAACTAATAGAAGACATCAAGTGTGGATAAAAAATAGTTATAAAAATGTAAAGATAAAATAAAAGAAAATAAAATATTTTGATGGCAATAGACTCAGGATCATGAAAAGATAAGAAAATGATAAACTTTGTTCCATCATAAGGTTAATTGAAACATAATTTTATTTCAAATTGTTGAATGAATTAAAATTTATCTAAGATATAATTTCTTCTTCAAAATGAATCAACTATCTTAACTCTACATATACTTAACTATTACTCTCTAGAATAACAATTTTATCTATCAAAAGTCAAGATGCATGAATTTGTACATTCTAAACTATCAATAGTTCATTTTCAAAATGACAATTAATAAAATACACAGCCAAATTATTCATCTCTAGAATGCCACTAAAATATGACATGCAATACTTATTTAACATTAAAAATCAATTCAAAAGATCAAAGCGAATTTATAATCAACTATTTCTATCCAGAATGTCAGTTAAATAAAAGATTTAAATCAATAAAAAAATATTAAACAATACATTCATGTTCACTAGAAGATGAAATGAAAATTAAAATCAATTGAATTAATAGTTCAACAAGTTTCATTCACAATAAAATTACTCCATAAAATTAAACAAAAAAATTACAAGCGAAGTTCATCCTTCAAAATTAACTATATAATAAAATAATATTGAACTAAAAACACCTTGACTATGATCTTCTCCATGAAGTTCTGCATAGAAATTTTTCTTAAAAAATTATCTACATATCGATACTTCCTTCAAGTTTACAACATATGCCCCAAGCTTGTTGAATAAGATCAAGGCTCGTTGCATAAAAAAAATTTTGAATCTCTAGGATCTTATTTATATATTTGAAGATTTAACCAAATCATATTATGAGTCTCAAAAGTTTTGAGTTAAAATCACAACTTTGATAAGATTTTAATCATGATTGTCAAAACTGGACATGACCGACCGGTTCAACCATCAACCGGGGCCTAGGGCGATCTTGATTTGCAATGTTTTCATATGAAAATTGAATCATACGCTCAACTGGATTATGATTGGATTGGTTCGATCGAGTTGAATCAAAATGAATTGAATTTTTTAAAATAATATTATTTACAATGATTTATAATATATATAGCTTAATATATAAGAAATATAATAATATCTACTAATAATTAGATATAATATAATATATTATTTATTGTATATTTAAAATATCAAAATGACGGTGATTGATAAATTAATATATTATAATATTAATGTCGTATTAATTTATTTTACTTTTAACTAATCTTAATTTTTTCGTAGTTTACTTTATTTTACTTATTTTTAGATTCTTTATTTTTTTTATTTTTTTGTCATTTCTTCTCGTATATTTATTTTGTCTTTCTATTTTCATTTTCCTTAATGTTTCTACTTAGTTTCCTTTTATTTCTTACAATATGTTTTCAACTTGATTTGAGTTGAACCTTTTTTTTAAAATATTTATTATTTTAAAAGATTTAATGCCTACAAAAAATCATAATGATTGATATTTAATTATTTATTATAATTCTAATAAATCTACATTGATCATTTTAACCAAATTATTATTAACTTTCCTTTTATTTTATTTGGAATTATTTTATTTTCACCTCTTTTTTATTTTTATTATTTTCGTTATTTACTCTCCTATCATTTATTTCTTATTTCCAATTTTGTTTTTCACATTATTTTCTTTTTATGGACTTTGATGTTTAACTAAAAATCATGATGATTGATATTATTGTTATTATACTAATAAGCCATATTAATTAATTTAATTATTTCATATTATTTTATTTATCTTTCATTTGTTATCATATATTACTTTTTTTTTTAATTTTCCACTTCTTCTCCTTATTTATTTGCCTTCCATATATTCTTATTTCCAAATTTATTTCTCTAATTATTTTTCTTTTATAGCATTTAAACCGGTTTTTGACTAGTTCATCGGGTCACCAATTTTTTTCCGGTTCGACCTGATTTTGTCCGATCTAAACTTCTTTTGCTTTTTTTATGAAAACCGAAGCGGACCAAGAGCCGATTCATAGTTGAATCAGTCAGATTGGTCGATCCTGTTTTAATAAAATTGATGACTTGATATCAAAATTGGAAGAGTTGAATCAAATGGATCCGATCAAAAACTAAAAAAATAAGGGTTGAATCGATCGAACCGATGATTTTAGTGAACCAGTCGGTTCAATTGAAAAATAGAAAGACAAAAGAAAAAAAAAAGAAAGTAAGCTTTATTGAAAAAAGAAACTTACCTTTGGGAATGATTGTATCATGAAAAAATTGTAATTCAAAACCTTTGAGATTAGTTTTTATTTTTTTTCTTTTTATTTTTAGTTATAACACAAATTCTTCAATTGATATTTGTGTTTAAATAAATAATTATTTGAGATATATTTTTAGTAATAACTTTAATATTAAATAAAATTCTAATTGATCATAACTAATATAATTTGGGAGTAAATTTTATTATTTTCTTCATATTTAATCATATTATTTGTGATTCCTCATATAACCTATATATAAGTTATATTTTAGTTTAATTTTTTAATAGTATCTGATTTGACCATACGACTTAATCAATTTGACTTGACCCGAAAGCTTCTCTAGGTCGTTATCCAACAATTTAGTTCTTCGTTTCAGCTCAAAATTATCTTATTTTTGAGTCTTGTTGCATCACATGATAATATTTATTATTAAGTTTTAAATAACTTTTTTTTACTAACAAAAGATGTTGATATATGTAATATATCTGCTATAATTCCCCATATTCTCCGGGGCACTTGAGCTTTCTGCTTGATAATTTGAACAAGGTTCATAGAATCAGTTTCCAGAATGACATCAAAATATCCTTTGGCCCTTGCTGTCTTCAGACCCATTAAAGCACCCCAAGCTTCCGCCTCCAAAACAGAGCTCGCGACATGCCGAAGAGCACCTGCAGCTAGACAATTACCAGTGTTAGTGCGAATAATAAAACCTGCTCCCCCTGGCACCCCGGCTCTAATAAAAGAGCCATCAGAGTTTATTTTGACTCCCGGGGTGGTAGGGGGCTCCCACCAGACCAAGATTTGGTCTTGGGGTGCCTCAGAGTAGTGGTTTGCTGCAAACTCATTGTAGCCAGCCAAAACCTTACATCAAACTGCTTGTACGATTGCCGAGCGTGATTTAAAAAGTGCGTCATTTCTAACTCCCCAAATACCAAGAGTGAAAAGGCTATTAGTGACTGTAGTTTGCACATGGAGTGATAAGATAAATTTGAGCCCTCGCCTACCCACCCACCAGTGCACCAACTATCCCTACGTGTGAATATGTAATTTACTTGTGACTCAAATAGATTCCAGAGATCGGTAGCTACTGGGCATAAAAAGAAAAGATGCGGAGTTGTTTCCTCCTACAATCCACATAGTGGACATAAGGAATTAATCCCATGATCAATGGTTGACAGATAGTTCATTGTGGGCAGTCTATTGTGTAATAGCTTCCATAAGAAAATGTTAATTTTAGGGGGAATGTTGATCGACCACACTTTTCTCCACGCTGGCCCTCCTGTTCCAGGCAGTTGGCCTGGCTGGCGGCTGATTGAGTAGAAAAATGAGTGTGTCGTAGCCCTCCCATGAGGGTCATGAGCCCATATCCACTTATCATCACAGGCCCGAGCATGTATAAATATAGAAACAATGACAGTCACTAACTCAGCACCGAAATAGTGATTGAACATGTTCAAGTTCCAAGTATTTGCAGAGATGAGCTCGCTTACATTAAGAGAGGCAAGCGACACCTGAACATTAACATAAGTAGGCATAAAATGTAGGAGAGTATAAAACAACCAGGGATCCATCAACACATTTGTGGTACTACCATTACCTATGTATCTCTTCATCCCAATCATGAGTTCTTGCATAGTAGTTAAGATCATACGCCACGACCAAGAAAGATGATTATGTTGTCCTGCGGGAGTTGGGATCCATGGGTGTGATGACCCATATTTACTAAGAATCAAATTAATCCATGGATGTGATGACCCATATTTACTAAGAATCAAATTAACCCATGGCGAATTTTCTTTATTAAGGACTCTAAGAACCAGCTTAGCTTGCAAGGCAGTCCTAATCATCCTAGTGTTTTCTATACCCAGGCCTCCTTGGGATTTTGGTAATTGGACTGCGTTCCAATTTAGTAAGTGGAAACCCCTCCTGCCCTCATGTTTAGACCATAAAAATCCCCTTGCTAATTTTTCCAAAGAGTCTAAGACTCCACCCGATATATAAGAGACACCCAATGTATAGTTTGGCATAGAGTTTAACGCTGACTTAATTAACACTGTTTTCTCTGCCATGTTGAGGTATTTAGATTTCCAACTAGGAATTTTACATGTCATCTTATCAATCAGTAGTCTTTGACTGGCCATAGGAATGTATTTATATGACACTAAGGTCCCCAAGTACTTAAAAGGAAAGGACCCTAAGTTTATACCAAGTTTGTTTTGTATGACTGATTTTCTTCTGTTGCTCAGCTTAGGGGGCAAGAAGACTTCAAACTTTACATGGTTGACTATTTGGTTGGTAAATAGATAGTATAAATTCATAATTCTTTTGAACTCAGTGCAGTTTTTAACTATTGCAGTCACGCATATGATTAGATCATTCACATATAAGAGGTGACTAATGGAGAAAGATCGAATGGTGTAAGGGATTAGGGAACCTGAGAGCACTGCCTGATTCATAATATATGATAAAACTTGAGAGACAATAATGAAGAGTAAGGAGACAGGGGGTCACCCTGCCTAATGCCTTTGTGAGGGACAAAAAAGGGGATTGTTTTCCATTTATCCTACATGAGAAGGTGGGGGAGGTGACACAAGTCATAATCCAGTTTACAAATTTAAGAGGAAATTTCATAAGCATTAGAGTAGTTTTTATAGCTCCCCAATCAACTCTGTCGAAAGCTTTAGCCATGTCTGCTTTTATTAACATCCCCTTCCTAATACCTTTGGTCATTGAATGAGCCAATTCCTGGCATAGCATGATGTTATCTTGAATGGATCGATTAGCTACAAAGGCTGATTGAGTTGGGTCTATGAGGGTGGGAAGCACCAATGTAAGTCTAGTAGCCAGGGTCTTAGCTACATCTCTATAGATTACATTGCATAAAGAAATGAGTCTGTAATCATTGATAGATTGAGGGTTGTTCTTTTTTTGGTATAAATATTAGGGTGGTTCTGGACCATTCTTTAGGAACAACCCCAATATTAAAACATTTAAGGATTTCACTAGTGACTGTATCCCTTATTAAATCCCAATATTTTCTGTAAAAATCTAAGGTAAAACCATCAGGTCCAGGTGCTTTACCTGGAGGCATTGTCCAAAAGGAGGTTTTCACCTCTTCTGGAGTAAAAGGGGACTCCAGGAGTTCTATCAGGTTACTAGGGAGGCTTGGTAGTTCTGGCCAGTAAGATGGGTTAATGTTTGTTTGATTTGGTCGTTCCCATAGGTCCTGGTAGTGTTTGACAAATTGCTGAAGTATTTCATCTTTAGATGTAATAATAGTTCCAGGAGACACGGTAAGAGTATGGATTTGATTCTTCCTTTGTCTCATCATTGTAGTTAGGTGAAAAAACTTTATATTTTTGTCCCCCTGAGCTTGCCATTTAATTCTAGATTTTGACCACCATTTTAAGCTTATTTGTCTTCACAAGACAATATGATGATGGTAGAGGGATCTGAGTTTGACTAAACTTGAGAAGGGCCAAAATAATAAAAGACATCAATAAGGTTTGAACTCAATACCTCTAGACTCTAGATATAGACCAAAACCACCTACCCGCTTAAGCTATTACATAATTATGTTATTTAATTAGCAACTTTTTTATTTATTGATTCAACTACTAATATATTCATCACGTCTCTAACTAGTACGTCACAGGCCATGACAAACACTTAAAGGAAAAATAGCATGTTGAAAATTATGATTTTGACATTGTTTTAATCCGAATTGAGTATCATTTTTTTAGTATTTTTGTCTCTGTTATTGTGCCTCCTAGACAATAAAATTCAATAAATTAGATAGTTTTATGACTCAAACTAAATAAAAGTAAATAAACAAAATGCAAAAAATATTATTAAATATAATCTAAAATTGACATTAGAAATATGTATAATTATGCATGCATTTTTTTCTTTTTGTGAGCAAGTTTTTTCGTGCCAATTTCAATCAATCAATTTAATATTATTTATGACTAGGTGTATAACTCGATTATCTGTGTGAGATTCAATCATCAAACAAGAATGCATAATTTGATTGTAATAATCAACTGAACTTTCATAACGTAAAGGCACAAAATAAAATTTACATAATAAATACTTTAGTTCAACAAATGAGAACATAAAAATGTACAATTCAACAATAAAAATAATTTAATTTGGCATATAAACATAAGCACTTCAAGTGTTGTTCATGGTCTTAAAAGTTCCTTCATAAGGCATGAAAATTGAATATTCACGGGTGTGGCAAACTTTCACAACCACTATAGAGAATGTTGTTTCTTTCCTTTAACTTCATGACTCATGAGATTGCCTTCATGGAGGTGAACTTAAGATGATCACAATTGTGTTATATGGTTCACGATCACTATAGAGGAATGTTATTTTCTCTCATTGACTTCACGACCCATGAAATTCCATCATGAGGCGTAAGAGGTTAATACGTAAGCGCGAGATTATCTCACGAGTAGTGAAATAGACATTGATACCCATATAATCCGATTTCATCCCCTCTATTTAAGATTTCTACTTACACATTAAATATCATCAATTGTATCATGTGTGTACATGCATTTCTAACAATAACTTTAGATTTTGATCATATCTCAATATCCAATCTAAATTTTAGATCTCAATGTTCATCCTAAATCTTAAGGTATCAATATAGATATAACAATTTACGTGTACATATAGTCCTTAGGTTTTCACATTCTAATCTAATCAAATTGCTTAAAGCAATTAATTCAATATGAACAATACAACCAATTCAGTACACAATCTCTCTCTCTCTCTCTCTCTCTCTCTCTCT
>LTAE01001572.1:44441-56001 GCA_001647135.1 Pontederia paniculata | reverse complement strand
GGAGATCAATGTGACCTATTTGAGGGTGCGGGACTTCTTGAAGTTGCTAGTCTTTCTCTTGATGAACCCGACTTAGAAGTTGTACTTTTCAATGATGATGAAGAAGGATTAAATGAGATTGACCTTGCTAGAGTTTGATGTATTTGCAAGTTGAACTTGTTTTGAGAGTTTATATGTCAAATTTCTTTTGAACTTCTATGCTAGAACCTTTTTTAGGGTTTTTATTTTGAACTCCTTTAAATTATCTTGTGATACAATGATGTTACTAATGATATTTTGTCTCATGAAATTTAATCTTTTTTGTATTATTTATATTATTTATATTTAATATATATTCCCGTACCCTAAATTTTAGAAAATTGACGTACCCCGTACCCGTACCCGTACCGGGTACCGGTACCGTACCCGTACCTATGCAACATAGGTCGCAAGCCATTAGACTATACGTAGGGGAAAGTCTCGGTTCGAAGATCTCAGTTGTCTGAGTGAAGCAGGGATTGCAGGGCTTGCACTGTGTCCAGGTGAGTCCGCTCCCGGTGTCGAGCAACAGGAACTGGTCATTATTCAAGCCTGGCGTGGTCCCAATCTTCATGGCAACAAGGTAGGAGCTGCTGACCTGCCTCATGGGGGGGCGTATGGCTGTTAGGTTCACTTCCTCTAATGAGGACTTGAACCTTTGTAAGCGCTCATACGATATCTTATTGAGCATCTCATACCGCTCGATGTCGGTGAGGTTTGCCGAATAGAATGGGGAGCGTTTGGAGTTCCGATGGATGAGTTCTAAGGTTAAACCAGTTGCCGATGACAAGAGGACAAGGAAGCATAACAAGAAGAAGAAGGTGATGAATTGGATTGCCCCTGCACCATTTTTCTATTGCACCATGTTTGCAGCTTGCTGATTGTTTAGATGTAGGAGTCGAAAAGGATGGCCCCTGTTATTTATAGATGAACAATGTATTTAGTATAAAAGGAGATTAAAGAATTAAGAGGAAATATTTTAAAGTGTATTAAGTGGAAATAATTTCATTAACTCATATTTATATGTCATATGCCTATTCCACCTAATGCCAGAATTTTATGACCATTAAGCAAAAGCTCATGCAATTAATCCATCTTAATATATATGCATTAAGCGACGCGTGGTTGATTAAGTTCACTACTTTTTCTTTTCATTATCAAATTATTTTTTATTTTCCTTGAAACAATATCTAATAACGTAAATAACATGTTGACTATTCACATTCCAAAATATTATACATTATAAAAATATTTTGTAATAATAAACTTTCAAATTTATGCGTACAAACTTTATATATATATATATATAATATTATGTTTTTTATTTCATTTATCTCTTTTTTTATTTCTCGTAGATAATATCTCTTATCTTTTTTTTTAACAAGTAACTCATATTCCTATTTTTCATTATTAAAGGTTATCTTTTTGGGATCTCTTGCTTCTAGGCTGAATCTGGAACTATAACGGTATAGTTATAATGTGTCATCTGCTTCATAAATATTATGGAAACACAAATAAGGGAACAAATATTAGGAAGATAACGTTCCTAATTGGGTGGGATCTTAATATGTTATCTGAATTATATATAATTTGGAATCTTAATTAAAACTAATTAATGTCATTAGTTCATATTTAACTTATTTCTATCCATTTAATGACATGAAAATATGATCATTTACTTCAGCGAAATTTCACGAAATTAAACCCAATAATATACGTTAAGCCATCATCTAATTAAGTTATGATTTTCTCCTTTTGTTTTCTGATTTTTTTACTTCTTTTGAATTTTTTCACTCAAGGAAATTATTAAAAATATGCATGTTTATAAATAAACGCAATGGTTCATCAATAAACATTTAATTTATATGTTAGCAAATATTCATATTTATTTTTTTACATTAATTTATATATTACATTTTTCATATTTTCCTCTCTTACATCAATAGCATTAAAGTCTTATAAAATATATATCCATTTAATATTTTAATTGATGTCCAACATAATTGTCATGGTATCCTTCCTTCAACTTATTAGCTATGTCTTTAACTCCACTTTAATGTTGATGCATCATTCACTACATCAAAAATGTGTTTTAGACTTTTAGGGACTAAACTCATTGGTCCCTAAAACTTTATTTTTGGTCTTTGTAACTTATTGCAACCAAAATAATATTGGTCCCTCGTGATCCCTACAAGCTAATTGTTAAAAGTTCATAAGGACCAATATTTTCTCATTAGTCACAACATAATGATTATGTGACGACCAATGTATTGGTCCCCAAAGGTATACTTTTTCAGACAAATATGTTTAGTCTCTAAATGCTAGGAGCGTTCACAGGGTCGAAACCGACCACCCAAACCGACCCAAACTGAATTGGGTCAGTTCGGTTTTTTGGTCGGGTCGGACCCGACCAAAAATAAAGTTAAATTAAAATAATTAAACCCAAACCGACCACCCAAACCGACCCAACCCGATGACCCGATTTTTTTTATTTTTTTAATAATTAAAGTAGTTTTAATTTAATTGAAAGGTTAAATTTAATTTGAAAATTAAAATATATCATAATAAAATATTAAAAAAGTTTATTTTATGCTTTAAAATAAATAATAGATATAACGATTCATACTAAATACTAATAAAACAAAAATAAAAATGAACAAAAATATGAAAAAAAATTAAAAAAATTGGTCGGGTGACCCGACGACCCGACCCGATCCAACCCGACTTTGGATGAGTCGGGTTGGATCGGGTCGAGATGCCAAATATGACATGACCAGATCCAAACCGATCCGACCAAAGTTGATCGGGTCGGTTCGAATTTGGGTTCGGGTTGGGTCCAACCCGACTCGTGAACACCCCTACTAAATGCGAACACTTATATAAATCAACAAATTTAGTTCTTATTATATTTGTGGAGACTAATTTGTTTTGTCCCTAAAGTTTTATACTTCTAATCACCAACAGTTTTGGTCCCTAAAAGTTTACTATATAGATTGATACATTTAGCCACAATGTAGCAATTATAGATATCAAAATTTACCAATAAATGAACAACATATATAACAAATCTAAACAAGTAAAGCTTACAAACCAATCATACGAAAAATGAATAAAAAGAACAATAGAATTCTTATTACTTCATGGTCAAGTAAAAAATTTTAATGCATGTAAAAAAAGACGACTATAAAAGTGTCTAATATCATGCAATAAGTAACATGAAGGATGAAAGTATCAACACAAGAAAAATCATTGGCTAAGATATCTATACCAAAAAGTCAATTACAAAAGTATCTTAAAGTTGCTTACTATCAAACATTAATCAACACTTTCTTCTATATCCTTCGGAGGTTGTTGTCCCTTCATTAGGTTTTCGATGAGCCATTCAATCTTCTTATGTTGAAGGGCTAGCTTCTTATCTTGAGATGCTACAAGCTCCTTCGTGTTAGTTAACTCATTCTTAGTGTTAGCTAATTCATCATTGGTGGTAGCTAATTCTTCTTTTGTGGTAATTAACACCTCCTGCAAATGGGCATATCTTCTCCCTGCTACAATGCGTTCATCGCAAGGGGCTTAGGACCTCTCCCATATGCAAGTACATAACTAGATCATGTACCATGAACTTGAACACATATTTTATCATTATCATTCGTTGAAGGTTCTCCTTCAACTCTTATCTCCATTTCAAGAGCTATCATTTTTTCTGCAATAATAAAAATTAAAATAATCCTAACATAAGCATAACTTGAATTTATAGAAATAAAGTAATTATTGATTTTCCTCATAACATATCATAGGAAAACAAATTATTGGTCAACAGAAAAAAATCAATTTTTTCAGTATATTTCAAGTCCACATACCAAATGCAAAATATCACAAGTAGCACAAGTTTAAGAAATAAAGAATCTATCTTTTGGTATATTTTATGTCCACATACCAAATGCAGAAAATATATTTTAGATATGAGCTATTGTTTGAAGTTTCTATGAAGATCTTCATTTATAACTCTAGAAACAATGTGTTGAATGATGGGTTTAGTTCCTTTTAATTTCTCCTAATAGGAAGGAATTAGTGAGGTAACTCTAAACACACGAAACAAACATGGAAACAAAATCCTACCTAAAGTGTCTTTTAGGTGTCTTAATTCTTCTATGATCTAATTTGTGTGAGTTTGTTTCCATGTTGGGGAAAAAGTCGGGTGAATATATAATGCCAAGAATTTTATGAAAATAAAATTCAATAATAAGAAAATAAAAGGAAATATATTATAGGATAAGATGGAATATGATTCGGATTAGGAAAAGAATAAATAGGAGTCAAAGTTAAATTATAATCCTAACTTTCTAATATACCTAATCCTACTCAAACTAGTTTTAAAGGATTCCTAATCATAAGTGAGATAGGAGGAATTAAGCTTGACTAGGATTATGGCTAGTAAACTCCTATATAAAGAGGGTTAGAAGGGGGAGGACCCCATAATCTCTCTCAAGCCTTAAGAATAAGAATCTCTCTCTCTCTCTCTCTCTCTCTCTCTCTCTCTCTCTCTCTTGGAGGACTAAAGAGGAGGAGTTCATACAAGTGAGAGCAAGGAACAATAATTAAAAAGAAGGTTTAACTAATCAAGGTGTAATTGGTAAGATCAACCTTAGGGATTATCATATGTATATGACATATAATAGTTTCATGCCTATATTATAATTGTTGATGGACAAAAGGGAGAGGATGATCTAGAACACTAGCAAATGAATGCGGACCGTGCCCCCAAGGAAACAGACCGCGTTTGATAGGTAAGAACGATCGCAGTGCGAACGCCGACCGTGTAGCACATGCTTCGCGAACCACATTGATCTACAATGCGGACCGTGTTTGCCGCTACAGAGACAAAAAATTGAAACGTATTGAACGCGAGTCATGTACCAATAGAAAATGGACCGTGTCCGTTAGAACGCGGGTCGTGTTCCCGCTATGGAAAAAAAGATTGTTAAATGACTTTTCTATGGTGTTTATCTTGATTATTTTATTGATTGATGCATGCAGTATAAAACCTAGACTTTCCATGATAATAGGATTTAAAAATGAATATTGCATGTAATTGAATTGAGCCATGAATGGTATGATTTGATTCCCGGTGAATTGACCCCTTGCCGTGGGAGAATTTGGTTTCTTTAGGGACAACTACCCCTACTCGTTCAATTGGGTTCCTTGAGAGTCACCATCAATCCTATTGGAGTATGGCTGATTTCTCCTAGTACAATTGTTAAATGAGTTCCTTGAGAGTCACCCATTAATCTTGTTGGAGTATGGCTGATTCTCCTGGTTCAAATTTTAAATGGGTTCCTTGAGAAACAACCATCAATCCTTTTGGAGTATGGTTGATTTCTCCTGGTTCAAATGGGTTCCTTCGGAAATAATTGGCACTATTGATTAACGGTTTTCTTCAGACCTAGCTTGCTTTAATGGCACCGGGGCAAAAGCCAATCACCTTCGTGATTATTAAAGATTCATAATTGATTGTTATAATTGAACAAAGATTGATCAAAGGAATAAATAGTCCTAAGTAAAAGATTGAATTGGGCTTGAACCTATTTAACAATGAATAATGGGCTTTGCTCCACAGCATTGCAATTGAGGTTCATGCAATTGATATTGATAATGACATTATTACATATATTGATAAAGCTATTATTATTGTACCCAAGGAGATAAGGTAATGAAGAGGTAAAATAAAAGAAAAATAGGTTTGTTGTTTAAAGTCTCTATATTGTCTTTATATATATTTCTCCCTATTGAATTTCCATTACATATTGGGCTTTGTAGATCATGGGATATTGTTTCCCCTGCTTTCGATCCTGCAAGCGAGGGAGGTAATGAGGAATAGGTGATGACACTAATGGCACAAAGGTTCGTGATATGGCAGCTTGCACATGATAGAAGTCTAGCTCCAATCAACTTAGTCTTGCATTACAATCATAGTTATTGGATTAGTTTATGTCTATCATTAGTGAAATAATATAAAAGAACATTTTGCTTGGCTAGACTTATTTTATAAAGTTTTATTTTAAAGTTATTGCTTCCACATATTTTTGGTCAGTCTTTTGGTCAAAATCAAGTGAATGAAGTAAAGTCGTAATGTTTTCAAGTATATATTCTTCCACGTGATGAAATGTGAATTTGGGGGCATTACAGTAAGTATCAGAGCCTAACGGGAGGCACTTCTTAGCTGTCTCTAAATGAATAGAGTCCTTATTCAAGCATCACGAACAATCATATTGCCATCAAAGAAAATTATAAGTAAAGTCCTAAGGAGTTATCAATAGGTAAGTTAATGTTTCTTACTTGTTGTCAAAGTAGATGCCTCCAGGAGTATTACTAATCGAAGAAAACAAGAACACCATGAGGAGGAAGTGGAACAAAATGAAGGCTAGAATAACCAAGCCCTAGATAATCAAGGACAACAACCACAAGTCCAAGGCAATCAAGGACACCGGCAAACGATCCAAGGCAATCAAGGGCAGCAATAGTAGGCCCAAGCATCTAAGGACTTTCAGCATTTCCTCAAGCTTCTGCCCTCTAAATTTGAGGGTACTGAAGGCGTAGTCGGGGCAGAACGTTGGCTGATAACAATCGAGGAACTTTTCACACTCATGCAGTGCATTGAGGATAGGAAAACCTATATGCAGTACATCGATTGGTGACGGACGCAAAAGACTGGTGGTGGACCACCAAAGTTACTAATTTTTCCGATCAGGAAGTGATCGCTTGGAAAGAATTCAGGAAGGCATTCCAGATGCACTATTTCACTGCCTACCAAACAATCAGAAGAAGCACAAATTCCTAGAACTACAACAATGTAACATGATAGTGGAAGAGAATCTGACTAGAACAATTTTGCAAATTGAAGCATGATGAGGAGGAAAGAGCAGACCACTTTGTCCAAGGTCTTGACCCAGGGCGGAAAGGCCTAGATGGGACAGACGTAGGCATGCTAAAGCCCCTAACTGGAGAGACTGATGACAAGACGAACGCCCATGACCCTATGGGAGACCCCCACCACCGCAGGTGGAAAAGAAGCATTGTCCTCATTGTTAAAAGATCCATGCTGGGGAGTGTCGTCTGAAGAAAGACGCGTGTCACAACTGTGGAAAGCACGAACATTTCGCTAGGAATTGTCTAGATCGACGAGGAAACCAAGCCCCTCGAGAAGAAGAAAATGCTCTTCTGCCAACTATAGAAAGGGTGTATGCCATGAGGGCTGAAGAGGAACCACACATCTACTACTCCGGGCGAGGTACTCCTAGCGTACCCTATTAAAGAGAATTAAGCATAGCTTGTTGATAAATAGATGACACTGCTAAATTCGAGGGCAAATTCATTTTTAAGAAGGTTATTATGTAACGCCCATAAATTTTATGAAAAAAATCACTAATAAAAATAAAAGGAAAGATATTGTAGGATAAGACTGAGTATGACTAAGATTAGAAAAATAATAAGTCGGAGTCAAAGTTAAATTATAATCCTACTTTTTTAATATTCCTAATCCTACTGAAACTAGTTTAAAGGACTCTTAATCATTAGTTTGATAGGAGGAATTAAGTTTGACTAGGATTATGCCTAGTAAACCCCTATCTAAGAAGGGTTGGGGTATCTATCTATCTATCTATCTATCTATCTATCTATCTATCTATCTATCTATCTATCTATCTATCTATCTATCTATGTTTCTTTCTTTCTTTCTCTCTCTCTCTATCGAAGGACTAAAGACGAGGAGGTCCTACACGTGAGGGCAAGGAACACAAATTGAAGAAGAAAAGTTAACTAATCAAGGTATGTAATTGGGAGTATCAACCTTAGGGATTATCATATGTATATGACATAATAGTTTCATGCCTATATTATAATTGTTTATGGACAGAAGGAAGAGGATGATCTAGAACGTCGGGGAATGAATGTGGATCACGTCCACAAGGAAACGAACCATGTTCGATAGGTAAGAACGACCCGATGCGAACGCCAACCGTATGCGACACAGACCGTGTTGATCTACAACGCGGACCGTGTTTGCCGCTATAGAGATGGAAAATTGAAATGGATTGAATGTGGGTTGTGTCCCGATAGAAAATGGGTCATGCCCATTAGAATGTGGGCCGTGTTCCCACCACGGAATAAATATTGTTGAATGACTTTTCTATGGTGTTTATCTTTATTCTTTTATTGATTGATGCATGCAATATAAAACCTAGACTTCCATGATAATAGTATTTAAAAATGAATATCGCATGTGATTGAATTGAGCCAAGAATGGTATTATTTTGTTCCAGGTGAATTGGCCCCTTGACGTGGGGGAATTGGGTTCCTTAAAGGATAACTGTCCCTACTAATCCAATTGGATTTCTTTGAGAGTCACCCATCAATCCTGTTGGAGTATGGTTGGTTTCTCCTAGTTTAATTGTTAAATGGGTTCCTTGAGAGTCACCCATCAATCCTGTTGGAGTATGGTTGATTCTCCTAATTAAATTATTAAATGGATTCCTTCGGAAGCAACCATCAATCCTTTTGAAGTATGGTTGATTTCTCCTAGTTCAATTGGGTTCCTTCAGGAACAATCAACACTATTGATTAAGGGTTTTCTTCAGGCCTAGCTAGCCTTAATGGCACCAGGACAAAAGCCAATCACCTTCATGATTCTTAAAGGTTCACAATTGATTGTTATAACTGCACAATGATTGATCAAAAGAATAAAGAGTCCTAAGTAAAAGATTGAATTGGACTTGAACCTATTGAACGAAGAATAATGGGTTTTGCTCCACAACATTGCAATTGAGGTTCATGCAATTGATATTGATAATGACATGATTATAGATATTGATAAAGCTATTGTTATTGTACCCATGGATGGAAAAATAAGTTTCTTGTTCAAAGTCTCTATATTGTCTTTATATATGTTTCTCCCTATTGCATTTTCTTTACATATTGGGCTTTATACCTCATGAGATATTGTTTCCCCTGCTTTTGATCCTACACGCGAGGAAGGTAACGATGAATAGGTGATGACATTGGTGATGCAAGAATTCGTAATATCAAGGCTTGCACATGATGAGTCTATCTTGAGTCCATCCTATTGAGTCTAATTAGTTTTTACAGTTATTTTTATTACGTCTTTTCATTCATGAAATAATGTAAAAGGATATTTTATCTTGCTAGACTATTTTAAAGTTATTGCTTTCGATGACTTCTCGGTATCGGATAATTTGAACTTTTCGATGACCAGTAGAGTTTCAATTTTTTTTATCTTTCCTACAATGCAATGCAGTCCCTACTTCCTTCATATTTTGAACATATTCTGGACTAAAAAACATTGTTATCCTTGAATTCTGATAGAAGATGCACTTCAGTTGTGTGTGTTCCTTGCCATTAGATGTAGCACAGAGGAACATATAGAGAGAATAAATTGAAACTAACACCATTTCTAGCAAGTGTAACTTGTCATCATTATCATCATCAACTCCCATTTCTATGTAATTTGTTGATTATTTAGTTAGCATTGCATGCATGTGTTTCATGTTCACCATGTGAAGTCAACTTCAGAAGAGATAAAGACTGTTCAATCACAACAAATGCATAGGTTTGAGAGTTAATTTACATAACTCTAAAAGGAATCAATAACATAACTTTAGACACACAAAATAGAGAAGGAAACAAAATCATCCCTAAAGTGCCTTTTAGTTGTCACTAATTCTTTTATTATCAAATCTTGTGAGTTTGTTTTCTGTATTGGGGAAAAAGTTGGGTGAATCACTAATGTTCTATCTATATGCAATGTAACTCAACTTTCCTATAATTCTATATGTATGCATCATTCTTGGTAGTGTGCTTGTGACTTTCATAACTAGTTGGAAAGTATATATGCATAGATCAACCATAATTAATAAGTTTTAGCATTAGGAATATAATATTATATTTCAAATGCTAAAATTTATTAATTATAATTTGTAATTGTCGCTCTTTAATATCAATTTTAACTCCTTATTGCTTGTATTTTATATAATGGGCATACAAAATGTTTAGCAGACTTTTCTTATTACACATTTTTTTTACTTTTCTGTAATTTTTGTTTCTTTATTTTCCAAAAAAATATTTCTATTTGTTTATCAGATCACCTACTAAAAGGTTTCTAAGATGAAAACTTTATTTTAGGTTAAAAACTTTATATATATTTTTTCACTTAATTTAAATAATATATTAGCAATTAAATTTTAGAACACATTTAATGTATCATAATATGTTACCATTATATTGTTACAATGGATTAATCATTTATAAATAGTAAGATGAAAGGTTCACCATCCTTTCTAATAACATGTTAATCATTGATATCACATCTCATTTAATTACTTCATAACCAATACAAATTCAAATAATTACTCTTGAACCAATGTGAAATTATTTCACCAAATCAATATTTAAATATTCTTTTATATTGTCTCTTGAATGTGAAACCGTTTCTGCATTTTAATTATATGGGTTTAGTTATTGATAATGATATCATGTCTCATTTACTTATTTTATGACCCATACAAATTTAATTTATTTAATTATTCTTGAACGTAAACCTGTTTCAACATTTTTATCATATATATTTAATCACATCTCTATTAATAACATCATCACCCATATAGATTTAATTTTTCTAATTATCCTTAGATAAGCTACACTTTTTCTCTAAACTAGTAACATTAAGTGTAATAAATATTCTCAATTAATTCGAATGAACAAAGCACATTATTACATTTCTCATCAAAGAGATAATATTTTTAATAAAAGTTTTTAACTTATGAACTAAAAAAATTAATGTTAACATTGATATTATATAAATGATTACATGAAAGTTTGACATGCATCCTCAATTTGAGCTTCCCAATTTTCTTTGGCTTTTCAAATCCACTTTTTATAATTTCCCACATATCAAAGTCAAGCAAACATAAATATGTTTGCATTCGAATTTTTCAATGCGAAAAAATTCAATCATTAAAACTCGATGGATCAAAAATGAATCGGCCTTCGTTAAAAAACTTGTGTCATGCTCTAAGATGGTTAAATCTTTAAAACAAGAGCGACCAATCTCAGATATCAATTGTAGGATCACTTGGCAATAAGAGCGGGGGGAGGGGGTGATGAATTGGTGTAATAAAACTTTCAACCGATTTCACAATAAAAATGCAGAAGCTCAAAATCGATTTATCGTAAAGCTCAAATTGTAAGTTCTCAATCAAGAACAAGTGCAATAATGATATGAGAATGCAAGATTATAAGTAAAGCAAGTAAGAGAGAAATGCAAACTCAAGATAAAGAAATTATTGATGAAGTTTGGCCCAATTGTAGGATCACTTGGCAATAAGAGCGGGGGAGGGGGTGATGAATTGGTGTAATAAAACTTTCAACCGATTTCACAATAAAAATGCAGAAGCTCAAAATCGATTTATCGTAAAGCTCAAATTGTAAGTTCTCAATCAAGAACAAGTGCAATAATGATATGAGAATGCAAGAT
>LTAE01001572.1:0-12252 GCA_001647135.1 Pontederia paniculata | reverse complement strand
TTTTATACACCAATTCACCGTCCCCCCCCCCTCTTGGTGCCATCCAGATCCTACATTTCTCTTTGAAGTTGAGTTTGTCCTTGGGAAGACCATAACGTTTCATTGTTTTTTTAGAGACAATGTTTCATTATTTCCATCCTCGATTATGAAAAACTTGTCCTTGAGTGGCCATGTTGGACATATTGGGTACCTTTGTACATGTCGAAAAGCTTCATAATGTTTAGTTCCAGTTTGACATATCATAATTTATATTTCACAAAGTGGCAGATTAACATTAACAAGAAACTGATAAGAATTGGAAATTCGTAGGTATTTGAAGACTTATGTAACTTACAGTGATAGTGTAACTTTTTATGCTGTATGTAATGCTACTTTCAGCAAAACTTGACCGGTGGTCTCTTATTATTAAGGTTTCAGGTTTATGTTTAGGCATTGCATTTTTTTCTACACATTTTGCTTTGTTCTATATTCTCAATATTTCTTTGATTTATGTTTCACAAATTCATGCATCTCATTTTCTTGTCCGAGCACGAGGCTTTGCTTTCTGCACATCTTTGTTCTCTAAGTTTTTAATACTTCCCTCTGGGACCCGTCCGCACCTGGGAGTGAGACATGCCTTCACATTACTATTCTTTTTCCTGACGATTTTTATGGTGAATCTAATATACTTTTATTTGTATATTTTGAAAAGTCCTTCATCTCGTATATTGATTGTTTATTGTTTCTAGATTTTTTGGCAACACATGGCAGAAAAAAAGTTATGCGGAACGTAATTCTGGATATTTAATTTGATTATTTCCAGGAATGCAGCTATTGTAATGCTTTCAGGCCAAATTGCTGATGCCTTTACTACAATTTTTGTTGGAGAGATGGTAATTCATTTTTCCTTTTCCAGTAATAAGTGAATTATGAGGCCTACTTAGTGTAATGCGATTATATCGTTTGCTGTTATAGATAACAGTGTTGTGTTAATAGTGAAAGAGGAAACCATGGCAAGATGGTGAAGCAATATTCTCATTATTATGTGTAATCAAATAAACAAAATGCAACTAATTATCTTGTCATCTAAACGTTTACATCGGAGTGCATCTGACTTTCTGTAAACGAGGCTGGGATTTGAAGGTAATACATTTTTGTAACAAAGTAATAATATGTCTTTGTTTTGTCATCTACATTATTTTGCCTTACAGATAAATTTATGGGTATGCTTATGTAGGAAAGCTTTAAGACACCGTGTAGGTGTTGAAGCCCTTAGTTTATCGTTCGAGTGTAGAGACTAAAATTTTGCTCCATGGATTCAATGCAAATTCACATTGGTGGTTTCCTTAACTTCTGTCAATGTATATATTATACCGACATTTCCAAAATGATCTCACTATTTCAGAATTCTTTTCCTAGCTGTTCCTTCTTATTTCTCGATCTTAGCTACAATTCACACTCTCATTTTTCATATAACTGCAAAATATGATATTTTATTTTCATTTATCCAAAACCTCTTAGCCAGTCGTCGTTCTTTTTTTCTTTCTTTTGACTTCACCTTTTGTGTTTTCTATTGTCCATTTTGGTGTAAGTCCTTCACTGACAAGAAATTTAGCACTTGAAGAAGATTCAAAAGTACTTAGATATTTACTTGTGTGATATTCTGATTGTTTGGAAGTCTGTAAAATACTTGGGAACTTTGTATCCGTGTTTACTTGTTGTGCAAAGGTTTAAAGTGGAAGTTGTGCTCATGGTTGTCCTCATTCGGCATGGTACAAATGTACTGGTATCATGTACATGCTATAAAGGTAGATGTTGCCTCATGTGGTCTTATAGAGTTTCCAGTTATTCTAGGGCAAAAGACCAAACTGCTATGCATTTTGTGACTTAACTCTTATTACATCTTATACTGAACTAGGATGAAGCTGATTAGGTTTCCCAGTGCTTGTCTTCCTAACTTTAATCCTCCAGCAAATGATACTCATAAAAAATGTATCTGATTTGAATAAGAAACTTCAATAGCTGGGAGAGTTTCTGTTAAACATTGAAGCTCCAGTTACTTTCCAAATCTATCTGTCATACTATTATCTCTTCTGCACTTATCTTATTGTCGTTTGGGTTATCACTTTTAGAAACTTTACTTTTCTGCAGATAGATCGGTTTGGGCATTTCAAATTATGGCATGCTGGAGGATCTTTTCTGGTTTCCATTTCTTTTTCATCTGTTTTTGGTGCCTGTGTCTCTTGTAAGATCATGGGTACTAATTCATATGCAATGCAAACTATTGGATACAGCACATTTGCGGCCATTTTTAATGTAGGCTGGGCTGTAGCTCAAGTTTCACACATGTAAGCGCCCATTTGGATAATCTATTGGCTTTGGTTTATAATTTTTTGTTACAATTCTTGATGTTGCAAGTTGTTGTAACCCTTTTGTCTCTATTTTCTTCTTTTCATTTATTTTCAAGGTCAATGGTAAATTGCATTACTCTAAATCCAAGCAGCAGAGTTGCACTTGCAAGCTGTCGTAATGCCTTCACAATGGTATATCTTATCATACTTAATTATCGATTTTCAGCTTTTGTTCGTCTTCTAATATATCAAAAAATATAAACTTCTATTTTTGGAGTGAATTGTCAGAACAGTAAGACTTACGGATATTTGATGGATTTTGAAGGTGGCCAACCTCACCCTGTATGCAGTTGCTTTAGCTGTATTCAGTGTTTATAGTTCCAAATACACAACTGATATTAAGATTCAGGTAAATCATAATTGGAGCATGTTTCACATGTTTTTTTAGAAGCTATATAATTTTTCGTCCTCATATGATGAAATTGATCAGTATCGTTGGATTGCGTACTTGTCAATTATGATTGGCTGCTGCTTTGTGGGAGTTTTCTTGCTTGGAACCAAAGAACCAAGGTTGGGAAATATTCATCAGTATATTGCATGGCTATTTGGTGGATCCTTATTTTCCTTTCCTTGACTTCATGATATATTTCCACTGATAGAATGAAGCAGCAAATGCAGTGGACAAAGCATCTTCAGATCTCATGGACCCACTGGTTTAAGAAAATACTGTATTACCAAGTTGCACTGGTTTATATGCTAATGCGACTAGTTACCAACATTTCACAGGTATATATTCTTGGAAACATTTGCGGGCTTAAAACTGAAGTTAAGTTTGCTGTACACAATTTAAATGTATAAGCTTATGTGAGGTTTCTTTTTTTTTATTGCCGACACCTAGTTGATTATCCTGTTTGCAGCTTCGAGATACATGCAGTTTAGATTTTTTTTAGAGAAAGAAGGATGACTACAAATTATAGTAGCCATCCTTTTGTATTAACCAAAAAGGAATTAGAAGTTAGTGTGGAAAGCCACACAAAAACCAAAAATTTGAAAACTGAAGTAAGAAAACTATCCAAAGCCCCACTCGCTAATAAAAAAGGATGCTCGATTAGGATGTTCTCTACATAGCATCTCTCCCCTCCATGCAGTTTAGATATTAAAATATAATGGAGACCTGTTCATGATAAATTATAGGCAACAACTTACTTCATGAATATTCATTAGAGGTTCCTGTTTCTTCATTCCTCTTTATCACAAGATTCATAGTTAACTAGTTGTCTGGATTCCTGCTTTGTAATGACTTGGCGATCATTTATTTCCTGGCTGGGAGCAATGAAGTGTGCATTTTTAGGTAGTATGATAATTTGGTGAGAAACTAATGAAAAATTAGACTAAGTAATTTGGTCAAACTCTTAGGTCAGCAAATGAGTTTAAACTTAAATTCAAGATAACTACATGGATTATTGTCTTGGGATTTGTAAATGAATTTTGGCAAATATCTAAGGCAGATTATCAGAAAATTGGTGTTTTCTCTCAAGTTGATGGCTATATTTTGGTCAAAATCTGGAAATTTTGTCACCATTGTTTTATGTTATTTTCCTCCTAAAAAAACTTTTTATGCTATTTTGTCTCAGTTCGAATCTCCAAAACACATCTGCAGTTTCTATGAACTGTGTTTTAGTATGTCTGGTCTGAGATGTGTGTATTAGCATAACTTTGTTTAAAGATATTCTTGATGTTGACTTAGTAAAGGTGATCTCTTTATGGTATTTTTGTAGTTCAGTATTTGGTTATGAACCACAACCTTGCAGTTGCATTGTGTGATACATGTATTAGATAGTCCATCCATTGTTTACATAATGTCAAAATGGGTGATAACTCATGCACGGAGCGCACTGGTGTAAGAGAAAAAAGGACTTGGAATGCTAAATTTATTCTATGAAACTGATTTTCAATGCATCCAGTGATGTATGCTTGCAACAACTACAGGGGATGCCATATATGAAGGAAACTAAGTTTCCGTATTTCAGCTGCATGGGATGTTGGTTGAGCAGTCTGTTATTGTAGAAAAGCAATGTTTTTTCCTTCTTAAAGTTTTAACGTAGTTGAAACTATTGGTAAGTACGTCAATGTATTGGTCCATAGGACTACTACACTTCATATGCTCGGTGTAGCTGGTACAAGGATGCTATGAAACCACCAATTGGACTACATGGATTAGTTATCAGCTCAACATAGATTTTCAGAACCCAGACAATTTCATTGGTTTCTAAATCCTTGCAGAAAATCGAACTTACGCATGGACATCAATGCAAACCAAGTAGAACCAACATGAAAATACGGACTGATAAGTATAGGGATGTCAAAGTATTCTCGAATTATTAACTTGGAACCCATAAATCCTATCCACAGTTTTATACACATCTACACGATGGGAAGTTTTTTTTCTCTTTGTTTGCTTCTTTAAACCTCAAATCAGGTAGACAAGAAGGTCAAACCTGAAAATATTTCTTATATTATGGTGCTTTAAGTTCTGAAGTTCCTTAGCCTTCAGTAATGAAGATTCCATGGAGTAACTATCAGAGACTTGTACAAAAATTTTCCCAGACATATTTTGAAACTGGTCTTTAATCGTAAAGGTTTATTTGTTGTTGTAGCATGTGTTTTATCACGTTCTTTTGGTTGCAAATTATCATTTTGATATTTGTGCAGTCACTTCTTGCATTCTATGTCATTAATGACCTGGGCATGAACGATTCTTCAAAAGCCTTGGTAAGCATCTAAAACTCAGTTTGTGTTAGCACAGCACATATTCTTCATGATGCATAATGTATTGACATGGAGACAAATGTCAAAATTTTGATTTTGTATACTCCTAGTAGCAAATGTACTCAGGAAAGGTACTTAGGTACGCCAGACATAGTTCCTTTCAACATAATTTCATGTATCACTGTTTGGTCTTTTAATCCTTATAAAATGAAATGTAGAATCTTCAGATTTGATGTTTAACTCTCAAAAAATTAAAATAAATAAATAAATAATATTCATATGAGAAGACATTTTATCTACTGCATGTTAATGCTTTGTTGTATTATGATTATCCTTGGAATCTTCATTTAAATCTTTCACGGATAGTATGCATTAAGATGGAACCTTGATCTGTATTTGTTTCAAAAATTCATGTTCTTTTTTCTTTTTAGTTCATGCTAAAACTATTTCTTTGTTTCTTTAGGTTCCTGCGATAATCTATATATCCAGCTTCATGGTTTCAGTCATTCTCCAGGTCTAGACCGAACATGCTTTGGCGTTAAATTTTAGCTTTCTCCTTTGATCCATAATCAAACCTGATGTCTCATGTCCAGGAGATTAGATGGAATGGGCAGCGGTTAAAGGCGTGCTATACTGCTGGAGCAATTCTGTGGATGTTTTCTGGTGCAGGAATATTCATTCTTCCTGCAAGCATGCACAACTTAATGTATATGCTTTCAATATCTATTGGTGTTGCGAATGCCCTGATGACGGTAATTCTTATATTGATGAATGTAGAATTTGTGTTATTATTTGTGTATTTATAGATGTTACCAGTCATGCCATTTGTGCCTGAGAAATTTATTTGCTTACTAATTTTCTGAATGATGTCTTATTTACTGTATAGAGCATTATCATAATAACTATGTTAGTATCAGTGAAGTTCTGATTTAATCATGGATAATCAATGTGCTATCACAACTTGATGGTTTCCTTCTTCTATTTATACAATTTTTTTGTTCATTGGTATAAACACTGATCTAATCATTCCCTCGGGAGTTGCATCACAGTGAACTGATCTTCTATAATTAATGGTACGAGTTTCATGTTTTTACTGTTTAGTTAATTTGGTCACTTGTGTAACTTCTTTCATTGTTTCAGAATCTCAGATAATTACTGTCTAGTGCCATCTTTTAGTAATTTATGTGCACTATCATAACTCAATTTATATGGACCTGATATCCCTAATTGCATCAATATAGTGAATAGTTTTGCCCCATAAAATTACTCTATTTCTAATTAGCAATGGAAATTGTAAACTTTCCTGGAGGGCTAACCTTCAGATTGATGCACAATGTCCTTTGGTGCCCATGCAGGCACCAGTTGTGGGAAACACTCTGATTACATAGGGTGTGGTAACCTAAAGGTTGTCAAGATCTCGATCTATCTTACGATCTTTTCACAATTAACCCCCTTCCAATCTTACGATTTAGCTCATAGAATCTTTATGATCCTTGCAAGATTTTTCACAAAATTTAACGATCCTTGACTGATCTTCGATCTTTCAATCCTCTTTTGATCCGAGTAAGATCTCAATCTTAACAACCTAATGTCTGCACCACATTTTGGGTCTCATGCATGGTGGTTAAAGATGTTTTCAGTTTAATTGGAGAGGAATACAATGCTTTAAAGTGATTGTAGTTTTTCATGTTTTTTATTGTCTTGAGTAATTTATTTACACTGTATGTGACTCTCTTTTGCTAACTTCAAAAGCTTATATATTTTAGTGTCTTATAGACTATTGTTTTTGCATATTTTGCTGGAATCAGGTGTCAGGAATCAGCATGGAAAGTGTACTGGTTGGAAATGACTTGAATGGTTGTGCCTTTGTTTATGGATCACTGAGTTTCTTGGACAAGTTGTCATGTGGGATTGCCATTTATGTGCTTGAATCCTATCAAGGTAACTCCATTAGTTATGCATGCTGCTATCTATGTTAGAAATGGGTTTATTAATGGTAAAAGAACCATGTTCAATATAATTACCCCTTTGTCTAGAAAGCCATCACATGCCTAAGCACAACAGGTGAAGAAACATCAATTTCAAAGTTCTTGTGAAAACTCACCTTGTCACTTGTCAGTCTTTTCCTCACAAAGGCATTTCCCTTAACGTTGGGATAGTGACTTTCTCCAGACCTGAACAGCACGAACAATTTATTAGATGGATGATCATGAAAGGGAGTTAGTTCCCAAATAAAATATTTTGTAGTTTTTGCTCCTCTGTTCCCCATTATCCTTTAGAGGAAAGTGTACTGATTTGAGGTGTCATAAACTGTTATCCTCTGTGTCATTCATTTTTCGGGTCAATATCCTGTCCAATATTTGTTCTGTTAAGTGGTTACGTCAAGAAAATTTTCTTGGATGGAGATAATATTTACTATTTGATGTGACAACCTTGTCTGTTTTCCCTTACAGCGCCTCAGCTTGCAAGCACGGCTAGCTCGAGTCATTCAATTACGCGATATGGCCTGGGAATTTTACCTGCAACTTTTGCATTTCTTTCTGCACTCATTACCTGCACAATGAAACTCCCCGACACCCGTTCAAGGACATTGGTTGAGCCACTTCTTGCATAATCTGAATCATGGAATTATAATCTTTGGAAATTTTATTCACATCATCAAAGCATTGATATCCAGGCTCATGATCGGAGGACATTTACACTGGGTACAGATAAAAGTATCTTATTGAAGAATTAACTCGAGATCAATCTTGTCGATCTTTCTGAAAGATGTTGAAGGTCATCATCACTGCTGTTCACAGTTACTAGATTCAGCTGCAAGCATATTGGCAAGCATCTGCGGAAATATTGACGAACACTGGAATTGCAATTTAACTTGTCTGTGTCAGGGCGTTCGCCAAATTTAGAAGAGCCTTTTTTTCCCATTTGTTTCTGAATGTTGATCAAGTGAAACATGGCAACTGCATGTATATATGAGGCATCTTTTAATCCGATGTCATTATAGAAATTGTTGTCCATGCACCTTGATATGTAGCATATAAAATATTTTTCGTGAGGTAAAAAGCCACTAAAAGATATAAGCATCAAAACCGTGTTCCTTTACTTTTTTATTTATTTCTTTTATAACAAGATGTACAAATATATATGGTGCCTAATATGCCAGACTGTTACAAGTTGTAACACGATTAACTCATAAAATCAAGTAAATGTAAGCATCATTTTCCTTTTTTACTTCCTTTCTTGTGATGGTAAAAGGAACCTCAATCAAAAGTTTAATTAATTGAATGAAAGTTGAAAAAATCGTAAAACAATTCACCCTTGTATTACAGATGGTCCAAATGTTAAAAATTGCAAGAATAAAACGTTAAAATTGTTCTTATAGGAAAAAGAAAAGTTAAGGCATACAATTGTTGCCGAAATTGATGTAAAGACGGACATAAAGCTGAGAAAATTTGGGATAAAAGAACTAGCATAGTAAACAAAATTTATTTGTCAAATCTCATTCAATGATAGAAAAGTATTGTTTTTTCACATGAGCCGAATTTAATTTTATGATTTAAATATATTTCTTTGTATTAAGTCATTGAGTTATTATAATAATAATAACTCCGAATCAAATACGCAGTATTTACAAAAACAAGTGCTAATACCCGTAGGCTGATGAGCAAAAGGAGGAATTCGTTCGAGGGCCTCGTGTAGGGGTGTTCACGGGTCGGATTTGACCCGACCCGAACTCAAATCCGATCCAACCCGATTAATTTTGTTCGGATTGGGTTGGGTCGGGTTGATGACAAAATAGTCATCGAATCCGATCCAACCCGATCTTCATTGGGTCGGGTTGGATCGGGTCGGGTTATCGGTTTATCCGATTGAATTTTTTTATATTTTTTAATTATTTTTTTATAATACTTAACATTAATTATATTTTAGAAAAATAAAGAAATATATTTTTTTCAATATTTTATAATGATTTAAAGGATATAAAGTATAAATTTGTAATATATTTTAATTTTAAAGTAATATGAAATTCTTATTAAGAATAAATTAGTTTAAATTTAATAAATAATATATAAAAGTTCGGGTCATCGGGGTTGGGTCGGGTTGATCGGGTCCGAAAAATTGAAATCCGTACCCGACCCGTTGGTGATCGGGTTATGGTCGGGTCGGTTCGGGTTCGGCCCGACCAACGATCCGATCCAACCCAATTGAGATTGGGTCGGTTCGGATCGTCGATTCGTCGGGTCGATCCGATCCGGTGAACACCCCTAGCCTCGTGTCTGATTAAGTATTATCAGTGACGGACCAAGCCCCCCCTCCACCCCAACTTTTTAAGTTTTTAATTATATATGTATGTAGTATATAGTATAAATATATTTGTATATAAACACTAACATCATATAATAGTATATTTTACCTTTTTTGGCCTCCACTTCCGTTTTTTTTGAATTTTGGGAGTATATACATACATGTAAATTTATGGAAAATAATTTCTCCATATATGCATAGTAATAAATTTGAACCCTTGATGGATAATAAATCAAATTAATTACTTAATTATATATTTCCTTCTATTTTTAAAGTTAATTATTTAATTATATATATATATATATATATATATATATGCATAAAATTGGCTCCTTTCTAGCAATGGTTAATAAATTGAATCAATAAAAAATATGGTAGGTTTGAATTCATAATTATAATTTAACATAAAACTTAATATATAGTTAACGAAAATAGTAAAAAAAATTAAAATGATAGTTGTATGAAGAAAATTTTAATTATTATTTAGGTCATTTTTAACATGTAATTTTCTATTATTTATAGATTCAATTTTATAGTGAATAAATATATTAAAGTTATTTTTATTTATATAAAAAAAAATAAATTTATAGATACTGATTTTGTATTAGTTTATATATTTAAATATACAGAACAATAAATTAATTAAAATATATTTTAGTCATTTTCGCACTATTTTTATATATTTTTTTAATCTTTAATTCTAAACCTATATTAATATCTAAAATTAATAATTTATACTAATATTTTGGTTCTCTCTAATTTTTCATCCTGAGTTCGTCCATGAGTATTACCAAATTATGCCACTTGGGCAATAAGATCTTTGGGAAGTAAAATTCAATAGCAGTTGATTATTCTTTAATTGAAAATCTGAAGTTTGGATGAAATTTGCAATAATTTTTTTTTCGGTGATTAATTTGCAATAAAATTTTAACACTGCATAAATATGTGTTGCAACGAAATATTAGAAAACGTTTAAAAAGGTTGTTTCCTCAGCTCACCTGACCGTTCACGATTTTTGCAGCTGCTTACCTTTCCAATTTGTGCATTTGGCGATAAAAAAAATTGATTGATCATAATTTGGTTAACTACTTTTGGAAAAGATACTATCCCTCTTTTTTTTTCGGGATAACAATTCACTAGGTAGGCATGACAACTAATGGCATATGATTAATCTAACAAAAAATTATTTAATTATATAAATTATAAAGTTAGACGGAGGAAAATTTTGATAGCTATGCATGACGACAAATAGCATATAATTAATCTAATAAAAAAATATTTATTATTAATTTTCATATTTTAATTCGAAATTCAAATAATTGTTTTATAAGAATTTGAAAGTGTCTGCAGCCACTGCAGACTATGCCATGTCATCGGGTCTTAACTGGTCTACTTCGGTCCGGTTCTCATTGTAAATTAAAAAAGCCAGTTCACAGTTCGATCAAACCGCTCGTTTCTGAACAATTCTCATAGGTCATAACACTGCGTCGAGAAAACGCCAAAGCATATATGCTTCTCTTTTTCTAATTTTCATCAGAATTGAAGGATAAAATAAATCGTTTGCACTCTAAAAAGTCTAAACCACACAAATCGGATAAAAATAAGAGAAAAACAAGAGGTGTATAATAATTTGCTATACATCGTGTCGCACAAATTTAAACTATTAATTTTAAATCGATAAATTATATTTGACAGCAATTAATGAATCATCGTCATTAAATTTTTTTTTAAAGGGAAAAATAAAGATGCATAATAATTTATTATGCAACCCTCATTTTTTCTTAAAATAAATAAATTAAAAAGTTTTAATAGACATGTACCTCAATAAATCGTATTTTTTTTATTTATGCATCATTCAATTTGAGATAGTTAAAATAAATAATTTATATTTCTTAATTATTTTTGTCGATCACAAAATTTTTAAAATGCAGCTATAGTATACAATATATCCAGGTCCATATCCATTAATTTATATATATAGCTACACAGCCTCGCTCGCAAGTCACAACGCATCGTCTCATCCTATCACTTGAGAGTTGTTCCATTAGTGATGGGAGGAGAAGAGGAAGCCGAAGCAGCAACGCTGCACATCGTGGTCTTCCCATGGCTCGCCTTCGGCCACTTGATCCCTCTCCTCGAGCTTTCCAAGTCCTTGGCCATCAAAGGCCACCGCGTCACCTTCATCTCCACCCCAAGAAACCTCCACCGGCTGCCCGCCGTCCCGGCGGCAGTGTCCTCCCTCGTCGAGTTTGTGTCCTTCCAGCTGCCGCAGGTCGACGGCTTGCCCCCCGACGCCGAGTCCACCACCGACGTCCTCCCGCACCAGATCCAGTTCCTCAAGAAGGCCTTCGACGGCCTCGCCGGCGCCTTCTCGGACTTCCTCGATGGCCGCGCGTCTGCGAAGCAGCAGCCCGACTGGATCGTCCTGGACTTCGCCCACCACTGGGCGCCGCCCATGGCTGCCCGGTACGGGATCCCGTGCGCCTACTTCAGCGTGATCCCGGTGTCGGCCATCGCCTTCTTCGGGTCGACGTCGGAGATGAAGGACGCGACCCGCACCCGGACCACCGCGGAGGACTACCTGAGGACGCCGGAGTGGATCTCCAAGATCGGTGAAACCTTGTGTTATCGTCCCCACGAGGCCGACATTGCGATGTACTTCTACTACCTGAACGCTTCGGGGATGACGGACGGGCAGCGCTTTGGGCTGACACTGGAAGGTTGCAAGCTCATCGCTCCGAGGAGCTGTTTCGAGCTCGAATCCAGCTGGCTGCATCTGCTCATGGATCTCCTCAAGAAGCCCGTCGTCCCGGTAGGCCTGATGCCGCCGGAGCTCGCCGACGACGAC
>LTAE01001571.1:30173-50045 GCA_001647135.1 Pontederia paniculata | reverse complement strand
CACGCAGGGCTTCAACGGCCTCCTCCAGTCCCACAACATCCCCCCTCCGCCGCCCTTCCCCTGGCCTCCCCCGTCCTCCATGCATCCGCAGAAGCTCGACCCTTTCCTCCCGTCCGCCGCCGCCGCGGCCGACGGCGTCTCCGCCATCCTCGGCATCGGCAGCCGCCTCGGTCAGGCGGGTGCCGAGCTCGGAGCCTGCATCAACGGCGTCGTGCAGCAGTTCTTCCGGCAGCTTCCCGTGCCATTCCGGCACGAGGAGGGAGAGGCGGTGCCCGCCACTGCGATCGCGTTGCACCAGCAGCAGCTGAGACTGGATCTGGATGGAAGGAAGGCGGGTGATGGAGCTGTGGACAGACGTCGAGGTGGTGTTGAGGAGCTCGGGTTGGCGGCAGAAGAGCTTGGTGGCCGGGGATTCATGGAGTCTGGCCTGGTTGCCGGTGGTGGCTTGGATGGGATGGAGGAAGAGGACGAGGAGGGGTTCGGCCTTGATACGAGAGCGGCAGGGCAATTCGGAAAGCAGCAGGTATAATTGCCCTAATTTCGAATTTCGTGGGAAATTGCCTAAAAAATACTTTACTGTTCTTTTGTACTTATCCTGTGACAGAAACTTTATTGTGACAATATAAGGACTGAAAGAGAATATGTTATACGAGATTCACAGTTTTATTCAAATTGGGGATAAGATGATAACATGGTTAAGATATATTTTCCGTAAAAAATTTTGGCCAAATTAAAATGCCTTATGGAAATGTGATTTAGTTATGGAACTTGGATGGATAAATTGTATAAATTCGTGGATGTATTAATATAATAGCGCAGAAATAAGGAAAACGATACAAACTGATATATTTTGTTGTTCCAAATTGAACACCTACATTCATTCATGTTAAGAGTTGTTGGCCTGAACCCTTGTCTAGATCCTGTTGAATGTTGCCATAACTGTAACATAAAGCTTGAATTGCACAAGTCATACACCTCAGTTCATCGATTAGTAGTTCTCTCAGTAAAGAAAGCAGATTAGAATGTAGTCAGCTTCACAAGAGTCTCAAAATGGTTATATATCTTGCATCCTGTATCTGTATATACCTTTATTTTCTCATTCCAATTCTTTCATCTCTCTATGAGTATTACATTCTTCATTTTGCGAGATATATAATTGTCATATTTTCTGGATCATGATTATCATGTTGTGCTTAAGCCTTTAGAAAACTGGACACATGACATGCTTTGATATTCAATTATAGAGACATATGACACATCAAAGGCATGAAGTCAGTAAATCTCCCGCTCTTTACATTTTTCATCACTGAAATTTAATACGATGCCTCTTGAATATGTAGTATCATCTGAAAGTACTTTCTTATGTGGCTTGTTCATTTGTTTATCTTCTTTCCTCATTGAAATATTTAACATTTCTTTTCTATTTAACTGTTTTATAACTCGAGGATACATAACTGCTGTTGCTGCTTTCTTCTATTCAACTTATATACTATGTTTTCCTTTTAACTTAAGCAGTTTGATTTTGTAAAAAAAATAAAAAAAAACTTCAGCATATTGAATACCATTGAAACTAATGGGTGTGATTCTTTGTTGTTTCTTTCATTAGAACCTATAAATTAATACCCAAGAGCCCACTGATTGCAGGGCAGCATTAACATGACATCAACGTATGACAGTAGAACTAATGACATTGAGAGTTCATTGGTAGCAAGGGGAGATTTATGGAGAGTCGAGGCTTCTCATAGTGGTTCTACATCAAGAAATGAGACTTCACCTCTTTTCCTTGTCCAGCTTGGACCTGTTCTATTTTTGCGCGACACAACACTTCTTTTGCCTGTTCATTTGTCAAAGCAACACTTGCTTTGGTATGGATATGACCGAAAGGTAAAATATCTCCCTATGGACTTCTTGGCTCATGCAATCTGTCTTCGCTTTTGTCATCCTTATATTTTGATATTTATTTGTTTGATTCCCTATGGATATTTGCGTAGTCATTTCTTTCTGCACAAAACTCCAATATCTCATGGGTGCATTATATCATCTAGTGAAATCTTTTAGTCTTAATATCCATAGATTACTATTTTACATTTCATTGTGGCGTCTTCCATGTAATAGTGATACTGCTACTTTTAAGTGCCTAAACATCAAAATGTAGTCTTTCTGTGCATGAAAATAACCACCTATCTCTCAACTTTTCAAACTGTTCCACTTTACACCATCAATTTTTTTAACAAATTAACTTTATTTTTTTAATTGCTAGTATCATTAAAAAAATGCACTAAAATAAAAGTGTAATGACGGTTATTTTAGTTTTCTTAGTTTTTTTTTTCAAATGTTAATAAAAGGTAAAAATTTATTGGATAAGAAAAAAAAGTTAACAGAGAAGCTGGCAGTGGATAAAGCTGAAAATTTAGAATAATTAAAAATAAGAAAGTTGATATTTTCATAGTTAGGGGCAAATGAAAATACCTCTTTAAGGGAGGTAAGTGGAAATAACCATTTAGTGTACTTTCAAATTCAATGACCCTTTCTGCGGGCAATTCATATATGTCTATTCTCATATATCCTTGTTTATCTGCAGAATGGAATGCATTCGCTTTGTCCAGCTGTGTGGTCAAAACATAGAAGATGGTTGTTGATGTCAATGATCTGTCTCAATCCATTTGCTTGTGTAAGTTTGCCTGAGATTTTTGGGAACCACTTGCTTTTAACTTCTAAGAAATTTTTAGTGCCATGGCGAGTTGACTGTTGTCAGCCTGCTATCAAGGATTGAGTGATGGGAAGTGGGAACACTTATAGGAGAGGGTTATGCTGCATGCATCTTCACTATTGGGATAGCTAACATTGTATGAAGCTGATTCAATTGTTCCTGACTCAATTATTATTTTATATTTTTTTGGATACATTAATTGCTTTGATATACAAAGTAATGTTTCTATTCAGCACACGTACATTTTATTTTCTTTCATTTGCTGTCAATTTTTGGTCATGCCTTGATATGATTTCCCAGCTACTTGTTTTGTCTTTGTTTTTCATTCTTGGCCTTTAATCCCCACCATTAAGGATTTTGGTTTAATAATTTTCTTGTATGATATATTCAAAAAGCAAAATGGCACTTGGTTTAATAATCCCCATCAAAGATTTCATTTCCTTTTTGGTCTCACTTAGGCTTTTCGGATTAATTGCACTTGGTTTTGGCTTCCAGACATTCATGGACTTGCAGTTCCCCAATGGACAACTTACATATGTATCAGGTGAGGGGCTGACTACCAGTGCTTTCCTTCCTGTCTTTGGAGGACTGCTTCAGGCTCAAGGTCAATATCCAGGAGAGACAAAAGTCAGCTTCTCTTGCAAGGTTAATAGCAAACTATATGTTGTGCTATTGGTTTCTTTTATTGATAAGAAATCCATAGAAAAATTGAAAAAGCAACAAACTCGTTCTTCTTTCCTCCTTTTATGACAACGTTTAAATTTCCGAGTTGAAGCATCAAATAACATGAAGAATAAATGATCAATAATGTCATTTTAATTAAGCTCTACAACTCTACATTCTAAAGTATCTATCCTCTTGCAGAATAAGAGTGGAACTCATATTACTCCGATGGTTCAATGGCCTGATAAGTCTTTTTCACTTGGCATTGTTCAAGCATTGGCATGGAAGAGATCTGGAGTGATGCTAAGACCAACCATACAATTTAGGTTAGTGAAGAGGCTTCAAACTTTTTCAACTCGCCACTATTATATATGAATCTGAATCTCTATATCACTATTTCTTACCTCTCTTTTTGTTGCTAAATAAAAACAAAACTTCTTCAGGAAACACATTACACAATATAGAATGTCTTTAATTAACAACTAGAAATAGTTTCTTTCCAAAATAAAACTAGTGTTTAGTAACGTTGATGTTTTTTTTTCAGCATTTAATGTTTTGAAATTCACTGATTTCTTATAACATTTTGAATTTTGTTCTGATGCCCTCAAAGAGACTTTATTTGTACAACTTTAGATTGAGAAACAATTTCCTATACTATAATGCAACATCTAAAAGCTTTTGGAGGAGGATATAGCCACAGGCAATGCCAATGTATCCACAACATACAAATGGAGCTGCCATGCATTCAAAAAGAAATAGTTGAGATCTGGGCATGATACAATTAAGATATGAAAAAATTGAATAGATCTTCTAATGTGATCCCTCTAATGAGTGGTAATTGTTCATGGAATCTTAGGTTCTTATTTGTTTTATTCTATTGGTTGTTTTGATGTATGTAACTAAAAATTCTTATTCAGGTCATAGCTAAAATTGCCCGAGACATATCCTTGTATAAAATATAAATATGACATGGCTCTAGGGACTGCTTTCTTTCTTTAGCCTTGTCTACTTCTCATGGTGAACGCTTATTTGATGTCAAGTCAAATTTCTTGTCGATCCTTATGTTTTGAGTTGTGCCTGACTGCAGCCTTTGCCCAACTTTTGGTGGAAGTAATCCTGGGTTGCACACAGAGATGGTGCATTCGATAAAGGAGAAGCTAAGTGTTAGTTGTGGTTGTTCTTTAGCAAGTTATCCTTCGGCCTTTGCTTCCGTAGCTGTAAGTTATATTGTCTCTAATATATGGTTTCTAGTATGAGAAAATCTCATGCCCGTGTCTACCTTCTTGATATTTTGCTAAACAACATAGTCATTTATTGTGGTTCACAGGTTGGGAGATCGAAGTGGAACGGCAACATGGGTAGCTCTGGAATTGTTGCAAGGGTGGAGACTCCCCTAAGCAACAGGGGAAGGACTTCCTTCTCAGTTCAGTTGAACAGTGGCTTAGAGTTTTGATCTCTTTGCGGCTGTTGTATTGATGACTATGTACATATGACACCCATGTAGGTGTTTGGACAGTTTGTATAGACAGGTCGAACCTAGCTGTCAGTGCTGTGTTCTTCCTTTTTCAATATTATTTGAATATAATTAGTTTTATCGTGTTAGGGTAGTAGAATTTTTTATTTATCTTAAAATTTTACTCTATTGAAAAAAATTGATGTCTTCTATATTACCGGAAGAAGATAGGTACATGTTTAAAAGATGTATACAACTGTGCATTGGGATGCCTTGCAGGATTTTGAAGTGCATTGGGTCACTGAATTCGCAATTATCTTAGATTCCATTCCCTCGTGGTTGATGTTTTGGGTTCAACTCTTGAACTACTCCCTCTCCTTTTCTCCTATGCGGAGATTATTCATAAATGGGTGTTAGTTGCCGTTAATTTGTTCGTTGTCTTTTTAAATGCTTAGTGATAATTAAAAGTTCACTAGACTTGGCTAAATTGATTTGAAGTGATTTCAGTTTCCATCTTTAGACCAACTGGAAAACTATTTAATCTAAGAGAAACCTCTATTGAACATTTTCCTGGTCCGATTTGGATCCTTGGACATTGCCCTTAGGGGCGTTTATGTAAAGATAATTTTTTCACGTGTATTAAATTATTTGGATTCATCGCATTGTCTTGTTCACTTGTAGGCAATATATGTTAACCGACAATGCAAATATTTTATGAAGTGACAATTTAAATTGCCATATGAATTGCTCTTGCCTATGGACAATTCATATTGTCACTTGAGTGACAATCTCTTAAATTTTTTTTTCACATTTGTCATTTATTATTTTATTTAGATAGATGATAGAATAATCAATAAAATTAATATAATATTTTATTAATTAGTATAACAATTATTAATTACTATAGTAATATTTTTATTTTTATCATTATCATTAAATAAAATATTAAAATGATTTATACTAATTTTAATAATATTATTATTAAATAACTATAGATTATTCATATCTGATCAATAATAAATAATTTATTGATAGTTATTAAAATATAATAAATATTTAAAATTATTATTAATTTTTATTATTAATTTTAGAAAATTATATATTACTTATTTTATACATTTATTTGTTTGATATATATTTTTTTGGAGTTTAAGGTATATGTTTGTGATTCAAGTTCAAATAAGTCAATTAAATTTATATAAATTTGTAAACATAACTATTTTATTCAAGAATATTTTAATAAAAAATGTACATTATTTATTAATTATTTATATACCATAATAAATAATGTAATAAAAATTATTTGACATATTATTTATGCATACTAAATAAGATAATATATATTATCGATAATTTAATAAGTGATAATTTTTTAATAAAAAATATATAAATAATGTGCAATGACAATGCAATGAGCATTCAAAACATAAAATTTGTCTTTTCTCATGTATTACAATCAATGTTCATTTAAGAAAATAAAATATTAGGCATTTGTCTTTTCTCTTGCATTCAACTAGATGATTCAATTATTGAGAGAGAGAATTCGCATTTGTCTCTCGACTGTTAGATATTATACATAGACACGAATCTTCCGAATGACAAAAACAGCAAAACCCAGAGATATTTATTCTTTATTTGGGATATTTTTGCATCAAGTGTGTGTTAAATGTGTAAGACTTGGCTGTTCTCCATCCGAGAACAAAAAAAATATCCTACTCCCATCTCTTTCACAGAGAGTTGAGAAATATCTTTAGCACACCATCACTTCACTGCAATTTATAAGACCCTTGTCCAGGGATCAACTTCTCCCCCAGTGATCTACCACTGTACCTAACCCACGACATGGAGCAAGAAATCGCCCGGAGGAGAATAAGCCGCATCCATGACCATGTTTCCCCGGGGACTGATCACGTACCGTCTCCTCAGCTCTTCCTCATGGTGAGTGCCAAAGCACACACTTCGAGTCTGTAGTACTCTGTAGTTTAGTAGTTAGTTTTTTTATATGATTTTACAAAGAATAACAGAAAGTTCAAGTTGCATCTCGACAGTTTTTTCCCTTTCCTTTTATGATCCTATTTTGGCTTGAGGCAAATTTCATATGGCACTTGATAGTCTGCTACTGTAAAGTAGCTGCAACAAAAGATTTATATATAATGGCTTCAATTTAAATGGTGTACCATTCTTTCTTAAATCCAATTTGTATTATAGATGACTTTGATATTCTCATATCAAATTAGATTAGTCTTGATTCATTGATCTTCTGGATACCTGAGTTAGTATGGAAAAAACTTATGTTATTGGTAAAGTTTAGGTGCACAGAACTTGAGGCACTTGGAACAATGTATATTCCTATCAAGTGACAAGGAAATGCTGTGGTTATGTTTTTATTTTGGAATTTCATACTATGTGAACACCATATTTTATTACCTTGCATGCATTTCTATCTTTGGGTTATATGAATTAATAGATGCATTGTTTTTCTTCAGAATTGCAGTGGCACACTCAACACTACGATAAGCCGGTACGATAACAGATTGCTTTTTGCGCGGCAAGGTGCTGCGTACCAAGGTCGATTTATGCAGCAGGTGTGAATCATGTATTCACCCGTTATCTTTTGTGCTAGTAATCTGTATCATTGATTTCTAGTACATTGATCCGTTGGAGTGGGTAACTTAATTTGTGTTCTTGTATGTCCAGAGTGGAAGTGGTTCTTCTGATACTTGCTCTCAGCGGAAAACATCTCCTGGCAGCTCTTGCTTCGGAGATGATAAAGCTTCTTCTTCATTGTTCCAGGACCAAGCACAGCCTATGTTCTCTAGACAGGTTATGCACAATCCCAAAGTCATGAAACAAGAGGCAGTATGCAACCCAAATGATGCCCCAAGATATTCTCGGCAAGATGGCAGCAACACATGTAGTGAGAAGAAGAAGGTTACCTGCACAAAGATCAAAGAGACTTCCATCTCCAGTGGTACCTTGGAACAATTCTGAACACCCATATTTGATTTAACATAATTTAGTATACGTCATGTTGGTGCCTGCATCAAACTATTTATTTCAGATTTATGATTCTTGCTTAAACATAAATATATGTTGTTATTTGTTTATGGTGATAAGAAATTTGATGAAGGTGTTGAGTGGGCTCCCCCAGTAGATGTTGCCGAGACATGTAACAGATATGTGCTGACAGCAGAGCTTCCTGGTGTCACTGCCAGTGACATAGTTGTTGAGTTGAACGACCAAAGGTGCCTCGACTTCTCTCTTCATTTTTGTTCTCCCCTGTGTATTATTGCTACTTGCAGGAGAACTTTATTATTAGAAAAAAAACTACATCTTTGTTAGCACTCTTTTGCCTAACAAATTATATAATTGTTGTTGATTCAAAAGCTTGACAGTGATGGGTAAACGCTCAATGCACCTGCGGAGGCTTCCGAGTGGGAGTAGTGAGAGTTCCAACCAGACTTATCATCGACGAGAAATCTTGCAGGGACCATATCGAGTCTCCTGGCGTCTTCCCAGAAACGTAAACAAGAACAAAGTATCAGCTGAGCTTGTGTATGTAATCTGTCTTCTCTGAATCCAGTACATCCATCTCAATATATATTATTGTGATGAGTATGCATCCTTTTGATCAGTTTTATCCAGTGATTTTCTCATGTCGTTTCTTCATGTTAATCAGCTGTTTGTAGACTACATGAGTTGTTTTCAAGAATATTGAATCCTTGAAATCTTATATGTTCTAATTTCACATTCTGATTAGATATTAAACTGCCGGTGGCCTATTCAGAATACATCTTGTGAATAAACTTTGTGATGCTACAAAACTTTTCAGATGTTCTGTATATCCTTATGATACAAAGTATGAATTACGCATGATTTCTATACTAGCTGAAAGCTCAAACTATATTACTGATTGTGGGTATTTTGTTGCAGGGATGGTTTTCTTCAAATTAATCTGCCCAAACTCTGAGAGGAACATAGAGTTCAATCACAAGTCAGTTACCTACAGCATAGTTTGTTACTTAGAGTGTATAACACATACAACAAAGAGAAGTCATGCATTAAAAATTAACATATACTTGTTCTAGTCATACGATTATTCCACATGCATCTGGTGCTTTTCGTATTGCACAAAGGTATACCAAGGTTGTATACGGTACTAATTACATGGTTTGATACAGAAATACGTCAATATATTCAAGCATGTATTTCAAACAATGGTTGCACTTATAGCTATTGATAAAGTTTCTATGCAAACCAGGAGATATGTTCTCATATTTTACGTATGTGTGTTTGTATGTCGAGACAGCTACATGTTGATCGAGTCCAGTAGAAATTAAAATTGCTGATGGACTACAGAACCAGATGTTGTCTATCCCACAGTAAAAAAGAATGTTTTCTGATATCAGTCATCACCTTATAACCATTGTGAGGCTCTTTTTCTTTTTGTGAACAGACTACTTGCTTGTAGTCTCAATCTAATTGTGACAATCTTACAATACATTAGTATAAAAAGGTTGCATTAGTATAATTAATCTCTGAATTTAAAACTAATGAAGAGAGAACCTTCCACATCCATGAAACTGCCAATTCTCCTTACTTAGGTACCTGTTATTCTTTCAGGGCCCTTATTCAGAATGTAACTTAAATATTTATGATCTTACAGTATGTCATTGTCTTCCACTTGCAGCGCACCCAATATCTAACAATACTCTTTATCATTTCCCTATTTAAGCAATGGAAGTTCATCTTCAGACCACTTAAAAAAAAATTATCAGAACAATTGTACTTAGCGAAAGCAATGACATCGGCTTCTGCTTGTCTTCTCCGTCCTGTGCTTTTCTTGCTCGTTGGAGCACCAATGATGAAGGGGAACATTCTCTGAATCCCAGTGGTTTCATCCCTTATAACATGTCTTAGTAGCTCATCATACGCTTCAAGCCGAGCAATTCCGCTGTTCTGCAGTGGCCTCGGTGCCAGTGTCCCAAGGAATTGATGAAGGTCATCCCTCTGATGACTCCTGAAACTGCTAGCCGCATCATAAGCCTACGCAATTTTGAGTTTGCAATCCCTTAATCCAACACTTGAGTTTATTGAGGACTTCCTCTGTTGGCTAATCAATTTCCTATAGTCAGCAGAGACAACAAATAAACAAAGTTCAGGAATACACATCTGAATAAGTTTCCTTTATTGAAAGCCAAGCGTTTAATTCTTTTCTCAGAGAGAATGAGAGAAGAGAAGTAGGTGAAATTTGAGTGTGCGCATGGAGAACCAGATGACTTAAAATGTGAAAGCCATTGTTGTTTTCCAAGCTAAATAGTCCGAGATTAACTACTCCAGACTCAACAATTCAATATCCATAAATTTTGATTCCACAATCGGTTGATTCAATCTAACATTATGTTGCACAAACATATTTCTTTATGTGGAATTGTGGATCATTCCATTTTACTCAGAAAAGAACTTGGTACAAAGGTTAGTGAAAACATTAACACTTTTCAGAAACAAATTTACCAGTAGAACTTCCAAAATTCTCCATTATTCTGTCACAATTGGGCCACTCCAAGATACAAGTTTGAATAAATGTTAAACGAAAACTCAGTCAACCCGTAAATGGCAATGGAAACATCCTTCATACGAAAGTTTCTATGAGATTGATGGATCATGTCAAATGCCTCAGGAAGATCCTGAAAGCTGCAGTTTGTGCATCCTACATTAGTGATCACCAGTGCCATTGCCCATGAGTGTTAAAGCAGCAGTTGCCTCCTCACTAGTTCTGGACCTTCTGATCCTCACACTTTGACCGGTAGTACGCCACAGCATCTCGCATGTCCTCGAAGAGCAGAGCCACCTCGAAGAACTCCATCACCTTGCGAAGCTCTTGGTCCGATAGATTGTCCGAAAATGGCGCAATGGGGAGCGCGTTCTCGGGCTGGAGCAAGTACGCGTTGGGGTTGTCGTCGACAAGCACCACCCGGTCCAGCGCCCTCCCGACGGCTGACAAGTCCTTGACGAACCTTCCATCCGTCTCCTTGCAGGCATCCCTGTACAGCCTGTGGGAGATGAACTCACCGCAGGGATCGAGGCGGTCGAGGACGAGGGAGGCGTACTCCCTCAGCCCGGCCGTGAACACGACGACCTCGAAGGACTCGGAGGCCGCCCTGAGCAGCTCGTCGGCGCCGGGCCGCTTCAGGACGTAGAAAGGGACGACCCGGCCGTCGATCGTAGGGTGGACGGCGAAGTCGTAGCGCTCGGGTGCGGGATCGGTCGTGGAGTGGATCAAGGTCTCGTCGAGGTCTAGGAAGACGGTCTTCTTCTCGGGGTATGAGGGCAGCGGGAGCGAGGTAACGTGACTTAAGTCGGCGGAAGCGGAGGTGATGGTCGGCGGCGCCGAGGATGGCGAGGCGAGCGAAGACCTTTACAAGGCGGCGGCGGCAGGAGCGGACGGAGCGGTTGATGGTGGCGGTGATGGACTTGAGAGGGGAGGGGGACGACTTGGCCGCCTTGTTCTTGGTGGCGCTGCGGCGGAGGCGGCGCACAGGGGTCTTGGAGGAGGAGGAGGAGGAGGCTTTCGTTGGGGTTTTGGAAACCATTTCTTCTTACTGTCGATTTCTTGAGCTTTATTTCCTGTAGAGTGAAGCGAGAAAGAGAACGAAGAAGAGGAAGAGGCAAAAAAAAGCAAAATTTTTTGGGGGTCTGAAACAGAGGGAGGGAAGTGGGAGTCTTTTGAGCGTTGCGGATTCAAACGGTCGAATAAAATTTCGAATTTGACAGGTGTACTGGCAACGGTCAAAAAAGATGGTTAATGCATGGTTTAGGGAACTAATTAATCTTCTCACTTGGCAGAATTAATTAATATTGTGAATTTGTCATGTCATAATTTTTTTTCAGATATATAAACAAAATATTAATTTATCTTGTGCCTAGGAAAAAATGAAACAACAATATAGTTCATATGTCACGAGAATATTATATGCTTAACATTTTTTGAAAAAAAAGTTACTTAACCGGTGTTCTAATTTTTGACCATCATGCGACTAAAATTATCCAAGTTAAAATGGATGGAGATTTACTTTAATTATTCGATAATTCTTTATACTAATGTGAAAAAAAATACAAATATCATCTTTCTTAAATTGCTTAAACAAGAATATGCGCCAATTAATGTATAATAAAAACATATTTCTTGCTTAAGTGGATGTGGATTTCTTAATTTTCGAATGCTTTGTTTGAGATTACGTATCTTTAAAATACGGAATACCAACAGTTTGATTCAAGCGATTTGAATTAAAATATTTACTATCGAGAAGTTATAAGACACATTAAACTTCTGAATATTAGTAACACTGAAAACAAATTATCTTCAAATATGGACTTATGCGTCTGTAGTGGGCCAAAATTATCGAATTAATTATGTCTCAACTTTTGTTAATTATGTGTAATTTACTTTTTTTATTTGCCACCATAGTTTTCGAAACTTCACATTCGGCTAGTGTGTGTCACCCCAAATCGCATGCCTAAATATGAAGTTCCTAGCAAAAATATTATGCGAGACTACATTAAATAAGGAGAAGTTGCTTACTTGCTTATCACTCTATCACAATTCATTTATGTCATATACAATTTAAGAATAAATTAATAAACACTATTATTTCTTTTATTATAAATAACAAGGAGTAGAGTATAGAATATGAGTGTTCACCGAGTCATATCGATTCGATGATCTGAACCGATCCAATTTTAATTAGATCGGGTTGGATCATTAGTCGGATCAAACCCAAATCGATTCGATCATAACTCGAACATTAATGGATCGGGTACGAGTTTTAATTTTTTGAACCCGATCAATCTGACCCAACCCGATGATCCGAACTTTTATATACTTTTTATTAAACTCGAACTAATTTATTCATGATAAAAATTTTTTATTACTTTAAAATAAAAAAATATTAAAAATTTATATTTTATATCATTTAAAAGTATTACAAATCTTTGAAAAAAATATGTGTCTTTCTTTTTTTAAAAGTATAATTAATATTAAATATTATAAAAATAACTAAAAATATACGAAAAAATTTAATCGTGTAAATCGATGACTCGACCTGATCCAATCTGACCTAATGGAGATCGGGTTCGATCGAATTCGATGATTAATTTATCGTCAATTTAACCCAACTCAACCCGAATAAATTTAATCGGATTGGATCAGATTTGAGATCTGGTCGGGTCAAACTCGACCTATGAAAACTTCTACTATAGAAGATGCATATTCGATAAATCAAAAAGTTTGTATGAAAGAAGAAGGAACTAGTAGTTCCAATTTCAAATTTTAGAGGTGCCATTTTGATTATGATTTATCTTCGTCACGCCCATTCAAATATCGAATTAGTCAAGTGATAATAACCATGAACGTCGATGGATCCTAAATTTTGATAAAAAAAATATTTGACAAATTTAACCTGCTATAGTAGAATTTGAGGAAAGCCTTGTTCATAATTTTCTTCTATCTTTTATTATGCATATTTCAAAATTATTCCATGTTATATGAGCTCAACGTCCTTGTTGAGTCGATCCACATGGTGCAAGTGAGCACGCGAAGTTGACTAAGACTCCCGATTCCATTCAAGATATTGTTCGCTTTGGGCCCATATGACCCGCACGAATTTAAAACACATCTTGAATGATAAGGGAGGATGCTACATATAAGCCCATGACCACCTCCGTGTTTTGTCCATGTGAGATTAACTTTCATTTTCATCATCGTCTAGGGCCTTGTATATACATATATACTTAATGCTTGAAAGAAATTAAAGAGCTATTCAAAGTGCCACTAAAACAAATTCAAGATAACATTATCTGTGTGTAATTACATGCTACCAACAACATCCCCGGATCAACTTGACCACACACACAGTATGCTCTTATGGGATTCGGCTATATTAATTTAATTAGAAAAAGGAAAAAATAACTTAATTGTCTTATTCAGAACTTGATATCTATAAAAGAAGAAACCAATGTATCAATCAGTTCACATGTAATTTAGTTGGTAATGGATGGATGACTTTTCCAAAGAATTAATCAAATAAGGCAACACATCCTGGCGTAACTAACATTTGGGGCGTGCTTAACTTTTCCAAAGAACTTTTTTCTGACATTATTTTTTTGCCAGAAATTCCGTCAGAAACATAGTTTCTGACGGATTTTTCCTTAATTTTCCTCAGTAATTCCGTCAGAAAATGCAGATTTTCTTGTATAATTATTTTTCTTCTTCTAGAAAAAAAAGAAACACATGAACTTTGTTGCATGATCTCCCTTAAGATTAAAGTGGAATCTCTACGTGAACAGAGAGTTTACATTGTTGAAACTAGGGTTCAACAGTCGGTCTACATGCATTAACTTGTAAACATGCAAATTTTGTGGCTGCAAGTCCGTGTGGACACAATGTTATTCCATTCTGAAAAGATATTACTGACTTACTATGAACGTCTAAAGGAAGTAGCTTAGAGGAGTCAAAAAACAGCTTGTGGATGTGGAGAGAGAGAGAGAGAGAGAGAGAGAGAGAGAGAGAGCTAATGGGCTTGGTTGGTGAGTGTTTTGCAAGCTAATTGTGCTCCAAGGATGGTGGGAGCTTTGTAGAACACCAAGTCCACTTAGGGAGTCTAGAAATGTGAATGCTTGGACTTGGTTCATGTAATATGATTCAAAGCAATTAAGACGGATGCCCTCTTTATAATTTGATGTCATGCTGATGGAAAATGGCGCTTACCTACATTTTATTATTTGACAAAAAATCAAAATAATTCTACAAGTAGTAAAGTTTCAAAGAGAAGAAATTGTAAGAACAAATATTTATTATGCAATTAAAATTCAATGACATTTTTTAAGTAAATAGTTCAATACTAATTTTTGGTGGAGCAAATTATCTTACAAAATAAATCTAAAATAACTCTTAGTGACAAGATAAAAAGATAGATCGTGATTCCAAGATCATATTATATTATCGAAATTTTAATTATTTTTTATGCTTTATATGTGATGTCATAAAAAAACTAAATATCAACTTTTATATTTGTGTGTGAAAATCTACATACAATTGTGTGTAAAGGTCCATAAGATGACTTTAATTCAGTGTGCACAAGAGGGCACCATAAGGGAATCCACAGGGCATTGCCAGCTAAGATGTCCCCACCTTGGGTCCCATGTTGAACTTCCAACGAAACTTTTGCTGACAAGGACTGATAGAAACATGTTAAATGTGGCATTATCATGTTTCAATAGTTTTTGTTCAATGAGTCTTCTATCCAGAACAAATATTATATATATATATATATATATATATATATATATGAAGATATTTTTAGTGTAATACATTTTTAGTATAATGCGTGTTTATATATAGAGACATTTTTTAGTGTAATATATTTTTAGGATAGTACGTGTTGCGCACGAGAAAGTACAAGTGCGCTACACATTTCTTTATATATATATATCTATCCAATCTCGATTGATGTGATTTCCATGTTTAACTTAACGTATCAAGATATATCTTTATACATTTTTCAACGACAAAAATTATTGGCAAGCATTGAAATTTGAAACTAAATAATCAAGATAACTTTTTCTACATTTTTAGTTGTAGTTGCTAGTTGCCACTATATTTTGCAACAGGAAAGATATCCATCTAAAATGAAAGCAGAGACAGGATTAATAAACATGCATATCTTGGTCTCATTATTTTTCTTTTTTCTTCTCGTAGGATGTGTTCGTTGGATTTTCACTTAAAAATATTATCGCTATTTAGATTGCCAATAATGCAATAATGTATATTACCTTAATTGGCATACCAAGTAATCTACTTATTTATCTACATTATCTTATTTACTAAATAAAAGCATCAGCGAACCTAGTAATATATTATTTTACTAAACATGCGATGAAAATTATCAATTTAGTGAAACAGAAATGATATAATCTCCTATAATGTAATTAACCACTTCAAAAGAAAATCTATCTTTAAGTAATTCAAATTGTCAACACGTGAAAAATGAAATGTCACGAGTTTAAATACTTTGATTGCAGATTTACTTAGACTACAATAAATATAATGCACATTATTTTAATTTATATATATATATATATATATATTATATACATATATATATATATATATATATATATATATATATTTGAAAATCTTATGATCAAGATTACAAGATCGACTTATTCGACATTCTCTTTTGCTACACATTATAGTTTACCGAGTTTATTAATTAGCACACATTATTAAAAGTGTCAAGATCTCGATTTTATAATCCATCTTATAATCTTCTTATATTTAACTCTTTATTGATAGTACAATCTAATTTATATAATCATTATAATTTTTATAAGATCTTTCATAAAGTTTTAAAATTTTTATTACCAATTTTATAATTTTGAGTAAAATTTCGATCTTAACAATCTTGCATATCATCCACCATCTTCAACCTAATTACTATATATATATTGATAGCCCAAACATATAATATCCCGTGATTCATATATAAAAAAAGTTTACATATGGCGTCCATGGTTTCCAACGATAAACTAGTTGGCTACATTAACTAGAAGTTGGATGCATATTCCATCATTCAAGGACGGAGTAATTCTTAAACAAAAATATTTCAATTAGCTTCCAACCACAAATGTATGCTGATATTTAATACCCTGGTTTATTAGGATATGAAATGTCAATATTATTCTGTTCATTGCCAAAATATTTTATGAATAAGATATTTCTTACACATTTGCATATTTCATCCTATCCATCCATTTTAAAGTGCTCATTTTTTTTGTTACCATGATATACATATATGATCATGGTCATGAGCATCCTGGCTATTTTAATTCTCCTACCATCGTTTCTTCTCCATTTGCTTTGGTTGCTTTCTAACTTATGTTTGTACAATTAATGTGTAAAAATTAGCCTAATTGGTTGACATATATATGTACTTATCAATTTAATTTGCACTAATGAGAAGAGTCTCATATGGAAATTTTTTTAACTTGTTGCTTATTTCTTGAATAGCATGTTCCTCTTTTTCCTAGTTAAATAGGAATTAAAAAGGAAAAGAACACTATTAATCTAATTTGTAAATTCCCTTTCCTAGTTAATGCCATATATGAAAAAGAAAAATCTTTTTATTTCTAAGCATCTAAATTTATTAATGTTGACTAACTTGACTTAATTTAATGAAAAATATTTTTCATGCAGTTGTGGAATTCGAATTCGAAACTAGTAGCTCATACATTTCAACTAGAAACTCAAATTACTTTTATATTTTATTTTTATTAAAATATTTTGTTATCTTAGAGTTAAATGAATGTGTAAACTATTTTACACATATAAATTCATAAGATTAGATAATTCAACTTATGAGAATAAACTCATAATCTTTTTGCTAACTAATAAAATATGCCTCATTATATTGCAACAAAACTTTACACTTGAATAAATAATAAACTTACCATGACATCACCGGATCGATTTAGGTGATATTTATATATCTATCTTATCCTTATTTTTTAAGGTACACCACAAGAATCAATTATAACATTAATTATTACAATTAAATTGCATTTATTAATTAGAAAATAGAAAGCGCACTAAGAACCTTCCGTTAAATTAAAAATGGAAAACGAGACATTCATTTTCTAAACAATTCAAGAAAAGTTGACCATATATTTTTTGAAGACAAAAAATACTCCAAAGATGCCCAAATATTGGATCACTTGCTATTCATAAATATATACAACCAATGGTTTATTTTTAGAATTGTTTTCCATAAAATCACATTTTTTTAAAATTAATCGATATGCTTTAATTTTGTATAGCTATACAAAATTCACGTATTCCATACTTTTTCATCTCGGCTGTTTTAGCTTCTTAATCATAATTCTACTTTCATTAAAAAAAATTGGCATGAAACTAATTAATCGATAAGAATGACACGTAAGAAGGATCAAAAGAAGAATGATCTTCCTTGTTAATCATTCCCATACTCAATAAATATTGACCCTAATGATGCTTAAATAACAAATAGTGCCTCTTATATATATTTTTTTTCAATATAAATATTGTCAAATCATGTAGTGAACTTTGTTGGCATCAAAGAAACGTATTGTTTTTAAGAAAAATAAATAAAAAAAAAACGAAATGGGTCAAAGAAGTCTCATCGACTACAATGAATGAACTTTTGAAAGAAGGGAATGGAGAAGGGAAGAGAAAACGTTAATAATTTTAATTAATTAGAGAGAGAATGAGCATTCATTTCTTTCTTTCCCTTCAGAAATTTTTTATTATCCAAATAAAAGAAATGAAATTAATTTTCTTTCTCTAAGCAGTAAAAGGCACTTAAAGGCAATCTCGTAAGTAAGCTAAATAAGCATATCATGGTAACATATATGTTTTAGACTTTAAAGATTACATGGATCCTTAAAGATGCGCCATATTACTCTCATCATCCAATATTGGATCTCTTAATTATGTGGATTCTTTTAAGAGCCAACTTTATTACCATGCATCCTCATTCAAATTTGAAAATCGATTGAAATCGCTCAATCACTAATTTCAACTCTTAAATGCATATTATCGTGATTATAAATATATTAATCATATTCTTTTTAATGGTTTAAGCGATTAAGACTATTAATAATAAATCAAGAGAGGTAATGGGTTGAAATCCTGAATATTGAAATGCTTAATATTTTAAAATTATTTTTTATACCCATTCGGGCTTTTCGGTGTTCAGGATTACTAACACATAAATAATTCGAAGTCGAGTTAAATGATAGAACGATAATTCTTTAACTAAATTGGTGACTCAAAGAATGAAATCTATAATTATTAATTTTTGTTATTCCTGAAATAGACCTTCCTAATCAGGTGTGCTAATAGAACACATGTATTGACAACCATTTAATTTAACACATGTATGACATCCTAAATAATATTGTAAAAATCGTGATCAAATTTCAAATGTTTAAAATCCTAACAAATAGATAGATGATAAAGTTGAGAGAAATCATATTCTAAAAAAGGTGGAATTATATTTAACAGATTATTATGTTTTTCTACGATCAAAATCCTAAACACAAGTACGCGAGAAAATTGGTATATATATGTATGTATCTTGCCAAGAGAAAAATACCAATACAAATGGACATGTAAGATTTAGATATTCTTTTTTAATCAGTGATGAAAAAGTTACTTCTTAAGATGAAAGAAAAACCCAATAAAAGGAATCACCAACGGATGTATTTTGGCGGAAGTTACTCTTCTGAATCTCTAAGACAATATGTCTTTCTATTCATCGAATTTTATTTTTAATAGATAAATTTGATTCCTTTTTAAAAAAAAATTGAGGCCCCAAAAAGAATGTTCCCTTGAGCTCTCTCAGTTTTAGGTTCGTTGTTTGGCTAGTAAGGTCCACCTCAAATGTGTGGGATAAGAAGCATTAGATGACTTTTGGGTTAAAAAATAAAATTTAAGAGTTCATCCAAACAAGGACACAAGTTTTAGAATCAAACGTTGCAGAATATTTACTAATGCCAGCAACATGTACTCTTGTTGCATCCACTCTTTCCTTAAATGCAATTCTGTGTGGGTTGTTGGAGCAACCTTCAATTGTCTCAATGCTTCTGTTTTCCACTTTTCCTTCCATTCTGCTGCCTAAAGCCTAATTCAAAACTTTCACACCTTAAATTCTTCCCCATCATCACAACTTTTTTTTTTTTTTATTTCCACTTCAAGAGGTAAGAATACAAAATTGTAGTGGTCAGTTCAGAGATAGAAAGAAGCGAGGCCAATGGAAAATTATTAAAGTATAAGGCCTCGTTCAACACAGTCTTCCCCTCAGTCCTTTTTCTCAGGCTCTCCAGGCCACTGATAAATAGTAACCCAGTCGGGAGCTCGCTGTGCCATCCATCTCTTTTGCTCTCCCGAGTTGGTGCTTGTGCTAGAGAGAGAGAGAGAGAGAGAGAGAGAGAGAGAGAGAGAGAGAGAGAG
>LTAE01001571.1:9290-30126 GCA_001647135.1 Pontederia paniculata | reverse complement strand
CTCTCTCTTCCTCTCCCGAGCGTGTGTGTGTGTGAGAGAGAGAGAGAGAGAGAGAGAGAGAGAGAGAGAGAGAGAGAGAGAGATGGGTAGCAGGGTGGAGAATTCTGATACTAATGGCACGCAGGAGAGGTCGTTGGAGGAAGGAACCGTTGGCAACAGCAGGGAGGTAGAGAGTGTTACTCCTGACCATGGATATGAGGACTCCTCTGACAGAGGCTGCGGTTTCAGCATTCCTGTCCCTTTCCTGCAGAAGGTCAGACATTGATCCCTCATATGCACGACTTGCATGATTCATTGATTCATTTCTACTGCTCGGCTCTCCATGTTGTTTGTTCTGTTTTGTTCTGCAAATACAGATTCATGATTTCTGGTTTTGAAATGGTGAAGAGATAAGTTTCTGTTTTCTTGGCTTTGATGCAATTCTGTGATGGTTTCTCGGATACTTTTAGTTTTTTCTGTGACATATTGTTCAGTTGTCTGGATTTGGATGCCTGTAACAAAACATATCCTGTGCCGATTGCCAACTTCTATTTTCTTGCCACGAAACAGCATCATTCATCAGGTGATGGCTTGTCATGATTGACCAAAAAGACATGCCATTCTGGTCTTCATCTTGGCTTCTCTGCATTATGATGTCACGAAGAAACCAGAGGAAGTAGAACTCTGGTTCTGTTCTCGCATGCAAGATCTTGGTCTGTAAATTACAGGGTAGATACGAGTATCTTGTAATTGCTTGTTTTTACTAAATAAGAACACAATAACTAAACTTACTTTATTATTTATGATTTCTGTCATATGCACAACAGTTTTCTATTGATTGGAAACTTGGAAGTTTTGTGTTTTCTTCTTTGTCCATTAAATATTATTTGGTCTATTTTGGTGGTTTTCTAGATCTATGTTGGCGTTTTCTTGCTTCTTAATTGGCCTTGTGCCAGGAATTCAGATAAGCAAGGGGATTACTAAATGCATGCACATCCAAAGATATGGACCATTCTTTGACCCATAAAAAAAGGATATGGACCATTTTGTTCTTCATGTTATTTTCAGCAAGAAATAGTAGCACTAGACTATTGGATTAGTATTAATTAAACCGAGATGCATGGAACCCACTTTGCAACCGCATGATTGAAGAATTGTCCTGAATACTTGTGGTAAAAAGTAGTTGGCCAGTTGCTGGTAATTTCAGAATATGTCAACTTAATTTGTTTGGTGTAAAGTAGCTAAAAAACATCTTTTTCGCATCTCAACAAGATGAAATTTTGCTGACAGATTAATGCTTACTTTGCCTTTTCAGATCATTGCTGAAATCTTTGGGACATACTTTCTGATATTCGCTGGTTGCGGTTCAGTCGCAGTGAATCTGCAGAGGGATGGCATGATAACATTTCCCGGTATATCGATCGTATGGGGGCTTGTGGTCATGGTGCTGGTGTACTCGGTCGGTCACATTTCCGGTGCCCATTTCAATCCTTCAGTAACAATTGCCTTTGCGACCTGCCGGAGGTTTCCATGGAAGCAGGTGATCTGCTGATCCGAATCTACCACATATACATGTTATGGATTCTGCAACATATTATACTGAAGTTGGTAGTGATGCCTGCATCATGCAATGGATTTAACTGTCTCTGACTTGTTACAGGTTCCAGCTTATATATCAGCTCAGGTTCTGGGCTCAACTCTTGCTAGTGGCACTTTGCGTTTGCTGTTTGGACAGATACATGAACACTACTTTGGGACAATTCCTACCGGTTCTAATGTCCAATCTCTAGTTCTTGAGTTCATCATCACCTTCTACCTCATGTTTGTGATCTCCGGTGTTGCCACCGACAACAGGGCGGTAAGTTCATGAACTTTTTACATGGTCTCACTGTGCACAGTCTTCTTTTCATTTCTGACAGTCATGCAATCTTATGAAATAATTAGATATGGCATTCTTCTTTGTCCTAATTCATGTCAGCAATTTTCTTGTTTTGCCATTACAAATCTGCAGATTGGAGAACTAGCAGGATTAGCTGTTGGAGCTACTGTTCTGCTAAACGTGATGTTTGCAGGGTAATCCGATTCAAACTTGTCAATCATCACATCAATTGCTATCTCTGAACTTAGACCTTTCATCCTCTACTATAGAGAACTGTGTTGCTTAATCAGCATAATACTAATTGTCAACAATATCAACCTCAAACAGAAACCTGAAAACAATGGTGCAAAATTTTAACTAAATCTAACAGTTCTTGTCATCTAATTCAGTTTGCATGCATGCATGTATTTTGTAGGCCTATATCAGGTGCATCCATGAATCCGGCGAGGAGCCTGGGTCCCGCGATCGTCGCCAACCGGTGGGAGGGGATGTGGGTGTACATAGTTGGACCCATTGTTGGGGCAGTGGTAGGGGCATGGGCTTACAACCTCATACGCTTCACCAACAAGCCCCTGCGTGAGATCACCAAGAGTGGGTCGTTCCTCAAGAGCTTGCGGAAGAACAACTCCAACTGAGCAAACAAAGCCAATAGCTTCCAAGAAAAAAATATGTATTATTTTATGCTGCGTGTAGCTTTCTTTCTTGCCCTTTTCCTTCTTTTTTATTGGAGATTGCGTGACGAAACCCTGGTCATAGAGTCTCCACAGAATTAGACCAAATCTGTAGTGCAAACTGTATGCTTTTTTTTCATAGCTAATGGCTTTCACTTTCCATGCGTCCATCTCTCTGAGAACTGATTCATATTGCAGAGTTCAGACCTGAAGCATATAATATTATACACACATATATATAACTACCATTTTTTCTGATACATAATAGAACATTTTACTGATTCACATATGATTGGGTGATACTTTCATGTTGGAATCATGTCATTTTCTAAGCATGTGATAAGGAAACAAGCTAATGAATCCAAATTTAAAGATAAAAAAATGATCTTTATCGGAATGCCAAGTAAATGTGAATTCTGCAATTACCATAGCACAGAAACTAAAGTTCGATTTTTAATATTTTAAATTATTTTCTATCATCAATTTTGAGAATTATGATTGGTTAGACCACTACATATTTGTATTTCAGAATGTATGGCTGACTTGATAAAGTGTCTTCAGCTCTGAGGTCCACTTTTATAAAGTATCATTCATTCATTTCTGAGAGGCATATCTCTGAAATATTGAATTATTCAAAACTTTTTTCCAACTTTTGAACACTAAGATTCACCTTAGAAGAAAAATGCATCATAAAGGTATAAGAGCTAAAATGTAGTACCAACTGTGAAAATGAATTAAAATTCCTAATTTAACATATCATAAGAAATATGGGTAATAAATATCTTGGTTGGGGTGCTAAAGTCTCCCTTCTTTCCCAAAAAGACTATAAAGCGAGTGAAAAGACGTATACTTTTCAAGCTTATTGACAAAAGTTACAAGCTTTTCATACTGTTTTAGATCTAACATGTCGATATCATTATTTTATCGTGAACTTTATAGCGTTACTACCATAATGAAATTAATTAAGAATGTCACCGAATTAAGCAAGATACCAAAAGATGATTCAAAATGAAGATGATCCAATTCCATTATTCCATAGCTATTATCAATTTTCATATACAATTGGTCATCATGTCTGGAAGCAAATTAGTGCAGCCATGTAAAAAGAAGCTTTTTATTTCATACAGATCATATTGATAATTACTTTAAAGACTCCACTGAGTGTAGATGATCAGAGGTGAAGTTGCCTCTGCTCATCCTGCAGACTTCCATTATTGAGCCAGATGAGCTCTGATTTATTGACCATGCCACAATGCAGTTGAAGTTACACGGCAGAACCATTAGAGCTGAAGCTACACCCCGGAACCTGCGAGCCTTCTTCTTGTAGCATTTGAAACCGCCACTTGACCAAGCCTATCAGCCTCCTGTGATTCCAAACGCTCCCTTACGGGTGTGTAATGCCGTAACCAAACACCAGTATAGACCTAGCACATCGAGTAAATGGAAAACCAAATGTAAGGCCAATGGAAAATATCTGATAACTACTAAACAAAAAGCCTTTACTGTCTTAGGTAACAATAGTTCATGCAGGATTCTGGAAATGGAAATAAAAAGGGGAAAACTTCTACCTTAATCTGAAAAAGCATGGGCATAACAAGTGATCTGAGAGATAAATAGGGAGGAAAGAAACAAGTGGTTCAAAAGTATATCATGCATCACCTTTAAGGGAAAAAGGTTTCATGATAAAGCCCACACATTACATGGGTGATGCAAGCATTTAGTGATATACCAATTGTGAAAGTTCAAGTGAAAACTATAAAAAATTCAGAGCTTTTAGAAAATAAATACAAATGAACCTTTCAAATAGTTGCAGCTAATAACTGGATATTGGCTATCTAACAAAAGAAACATGTATCAACAAATTTCAAGATAGATTGTTAGGAGTAAGATAAGCTTTTATTGGAACTCAAGAGTGATGACAATCCTAAAGCATGATGTGATAGGGAAAAAAAAACATTATTCTGCTATGATTCAGTAAGGAATGTCGGTACTGAACTCTAAACTAACCTGTTGTGGTCTCATGATTTTAGTGTCAGGATCATCAAGAGATTCTCGCCAGTGTGCTAAATAGCCAGCCATACGGGGGATTGCAAATAAGACAGGAAAGAACTCCGATGGAAATCCCATGGCCCTGATGAATGAAATATATATTGCTAACTTTATGACATGGAAATCAAGAAGAAAATACATGTCAAGAATCATACCTATAGATTAGGCCTGAATAAAAATCAACATTGGGGTAAAGCTTCCTCTTGACAAAGTATTCATCTGATAAAGCAGCTTTCTCCAAGGCCACAGCCACCTGTGATCATGTTCAGACAAAAAAGATATTCAATAGGATCTCGTGAGCCATCTACTGACAGAAAATTCAGGCTTTTGTTATGATATTTCATTTTTCTGGTGAGAAGTACTGGAAAATTTAAGAAGAGAAACGATAATGCAGAACTGTAACTAGAAACTGCGGGAAAACACATATATCAAAGTAAATAAAATGTCTACATGTACACGACATTGAAAGATATAACTAAAGCTTTAGGTTTTGAAGAGGCAACTATTTTCAACTATCCAGCAGTAGATTCTAAAATATAAGTGGGTTTACAAAAGAAAATGCATCAACTCTGCATACAAGCCTTACATACAAGAGAGCACTCCGCTTCGAAATGTCAAAAACTTGTGCCTAATCTGTTTCATAAGGTTATGAAAATCTAAGCAGTTGAAAATCTGTAGTACAGTTCCAATACATCTAAGCGGAATATAAAGAGAATGGAAAACCAAATAAGCCTAAGATGAGATAAGGCATATCTCTGTAACTGTCGAAAAAGTACTCAGTGAAACTTCTATGTATATATGGAGCCTGTTCATGCTTTTGAAAATAAGGGAATAAAAGAAACCTCAATTAAAGGATCTCTCCCAACAATAGAGAAGACTTCTTCAGCCAACTTGCGGATGACCTTGGCACGGGGATCATAATTTTTATACACACGATGTCCGAAACCTGACAACTTGCGCTTCCTGTGAATTCCATGGTCGTACATTACCATTGTTTCATCGAGACCAAAAGTTCAAAAATCAAATAACAAACTCCCTAAAATTTCATGGAATATTATACTGAGATGTGAATTACCTGTTCTTGACACCCTCAATGAATTCTGGGATGTTCTCAATTTTTCCAATTTCATTCAACATCTTAAGAACAGCCTGCCATGATAAAACATAGGACAATAGTTTTTTTATCAGGGTTCCCCATTGGCACTTACTACCATTGATTGCCAGTTCCAAGCTTTCAAAAGGAAGGTGGAGGGTTGTATTGTAACAACTTTACAGATATGAAGTTAAACTGTATAAATGTTGGGTTGATACCATGTGTAACACATCACTCTACACTGACTGGATACAGCAAGGAGGAAAGAATTGGCTAGGGCGTCAGAAAATATTAACGGTTGCTACTTATCCTAAAATATGAGCAAACCACATCTCGGTCTGATCCAGGTAAAAGAGTTAATCCAAGATCATAAGTTTATGCTGACAGATTTGATAGAAACATTGACAGCAAAAGTTTTAGGATAAGTAGCACAACGAATAAGAGAAAAGTTCATATAACATGCGTAAAAGCTACTAAGGATTCTAAATTCTTGTTTATTGATTTTAATTATGAATGAACTTATTAGACATATACAAGATGTGATCCTTTGTTACATGCTTCTCCAGGTGATATTATCCTCTTAGAGGAATCTAGAGAAGATATTAATTCTAAGTCAGAATTATGCCAATATTAGTGTTCAAATAATTAAAATGATTAAATTGAAGACTGCGTCCATGATGAGATGTACTTATGGTGTAATATAGGTATAGTTAAAAAGTAGGTGCTTCAGATCAATTGTTCAAGGAATTGAAGAAATTGTTAAAAAAAATTACATCTAGAATTAAAGAAGACTGAACAAATGAAGGGAGCCTTTAGGGAGAATAGTGTACCATTGGATATTTTCGATTGACAAGCAAATTCTTTACTTAGGCCAAGTGCGTGACGTCAAATAGATTTCCTTTAAAAAAATTATGGATCTGAATATTGGATGATGAAGAAACAACATATTGCATACCTCACTGTACATTTGTACTTGAGATTAGAACTTTTACATGAATGTTTAAATAAATCAGTTAAAAATGAAAGCGTACATATTACAGCAGTTTTAAGCATTCTCTTAGACAACCTTTAGATGCTATCTTATGAAAGTTAAAACATTTGAAGTTCATGGCCCTGAACTAAAACAGGTAAAGTTAACTGATGACAAGAAAAAAAGAACAAAGAAAATGATATGTCATATGCAGATCAATTACTAATATGGTCCTTAATAGATGGTTATTGGAAGGTTAAGATTTATGTTGCCCAACATACATAGCTGACATTTTCACTAATAGACTTGTTGATGTTGTGATTGAAGCTTATAATATTCACACAGTTTTTTAACAGAGACACTAGTTGCAAAGAGTGCTACAAGCCATGTAGATAACTAAAGTTTTCAATTATAATGAATATGCTTATAACTTCTGAAATAACACGGACCAAAGCATACTGAAGAATGAAGAGAAAGATAATCATAACACCGACTCCCAAAAGATAAAGATAAAGATTCTCTTAGAAGAGACTTTATTATATTATCCAAACAAAAAGTGAACTGCAGCTGATATTGTACATACCTCGTTTGCACCACCATGAAGTGGGCCATACAATGCGCCAACAGCTCCAGCAAGAGCAGTAAAAACATCCACACCACTGTAAAGATAAACTAAAAAATGAGATACAGCCAATAAAATACATTACATTAGGATCCTCATTTGTATTGCAAACCTTGAAGCAAGATGCCTTGCAGCAGACGTAGAGCAGTTCATTTCATGTTCAGCATGTAGGATGAAAAGAATATCTAGAGCTCGAGCAAGTCGAGGATTAGGCACGTATGACCTATTACCTCTGTATTAAAAAAGAATAGTATAAGCTTAATTTAGATGTTTTACATTATAAAATATCAGATTGCAACACAATACCAAAATTTCCATACTACATTTTGACAATTTTTTATTCAATTCATTAACATAACGAATGAGAATTAACAAACAAAATATTGTGAGCATAAAGTGCTATTTAACCAACATACAATGAGTCCAACATATACAAGAAGTTCTCTGAATATGAAAGGTTGCTAGAAGGAAGGACAGGAGGCCTTCCAGATAAGCGAAGATAAGCTGCAGCTGCAATTGTTGGTGCCTGAAAAATAAACAAGATATTAACCCATCAATCAAGGAGACATGATTAGTAACAGTGTAAGAAAGAAAAAAACATGTGATGCGTGGCTCACATATCAAAATAAGAAATCAAACTTTATGACTAGAATAAGCAATTTAAGGGAATGTTGCCGATAAAACAACATGATCAATATACCACTGATACCGGTACCTCCTATAATTTTGCAATGAGGTACTATATGACAGCACAAATAAACAGATAACCAAGTGAATAATACATACCTTCCCCAATATTCTTGCAATTTGCTTGTCTCTTACTTGCTTTGAGTTGTAAAGATCTTGGCCCTACATGAGGAAGTGTAGCATGATTAAGACTGTTTTTCCATGTAGCATAGATTTACAAGATAAAGGCACAGGTGCATTAACATTAATATGGATACCTTTGCGAAAACTTATGACATTCAAGAAATTTAGATCCAGGAGTGTCCTTTATGAAACCCTAGAGGTTATTGATATTGAGCAGGACAGATATATGATACTGAATAAGAGAGTATATTGAAAAGAAAGGCATATTTGAAAAACTTTCCTAGCAGAAAACAGTTGCGATTATTAAATACAGAAGACGAGCAACTGGGGTCTTTTACCAACTAAACCAATCTGCTTAGTTGCATCTTAAATAAGAACTGGCGTAGGTGAAAGACAATAGTTGTTAACACTACTTAGCTAGAGAGAGTACTCGTGAAGTAAAGTTCTTTTACATGGGAAAACTTGACAGCAAAGTAGACTAATTAATAACAAAGCAAAATGTTCAAAGAATTTAAAAGGTCAATCAATTTTGCTGCTGAGAAATAATCTAGTTATGATGAATATATGAACATATGTACATGACGAGTGTTTGCATGACATTTATATCCATACATATACTTCAAGGGATATTACCATCATGACAAACTTACCCTGAGGGCAGGGTTTGCATCTGGATGAAAGATTGAAAGAGCACTCATCGCACTCACAAGAACACCCATTGGGTGTGCATCATGTGGCATTGCCTGAATAATATCCTGTGGAAATTTAAGAGAAATAATATTTAGCATTCTATGGACATTATCTCCTAATCTTGAGTTAAGTTGCAGAGAAGAAACAAAATTCATGATAATTACATATTGAAACTTCAAAAACAGCACTTGCAATAAAGTAAGGACTAACCAGAATGCCCTGAGGAACAGCAGAATGTTGGGAAACTGCAAATTCCCAGTCCGCCAATTGGCTCTCAGAAGGCAAATTTCCATACACTATATAAGGAAAACAGTTAAAATAAATACCTAGGAGATCAAATCAACTGATGATTAACAATTGGATGAAAGAAAAGGCTCACTCAATAAATAGGCCACCTCAAGGAAGGAGCTGCTTTCTGCGAGTTCCTCAATTGAATACCCTCTATATCGAAGAATCCCTTCATCCCCATCAATATAGGAAATGGAAGATCGCACAGGAGCAGTGTTGAGATACCCAGGATCGTATAACTTGATTCCTTTGTCATTTTTACCAGTAGTAATCTGAACAAAACGTAATATTACGTACAACCAAACAGCCTTAGTTAAATAAATAATCATAGATACGATCATCCAAGGATATCGAAATTTGAACTTTATCCAAACACAAGAACTATTTCAGCTGTTGTTCATATTTCTTAATTGATCCTAAAGCCACAAATTATGAGGAAATTTGAGAACAAAATTCACCATCACAAATAGGAAAAACATGCACAACACCGATAAACAAAAAAAAGAACACAACTTTAATGCAGGATCAGCTTCGTCCACTAAAAACAATCTAGATGAAGAAACTTCATGTAATGAAATCCCAGAAACAATAATAGAACAGAGCAATAATGTAGAACAACGGTAGATGGTGGTGTAACCTTCTTAAATTCGCTAGCTTTGACGGTCCCGTGCTCGGAGACGGGGAAGACGTACTTCTTCCAGGTCCTCTCGTCGATTACCGTCAGCGATCCACTCAGATTTCCCGGAGGCCGCGATGCCTCGTGGGAAGAAAGCGTCGGAGACCTCTCCAGCACCGGCGACGCATCTCCCGCGCCGATGCCGGCGGCAAGGTGGGCGGAGAGCACAGCGAGCCGCGAGCGAGCCCGCGCCGAGGCCTCGAATCCGCGTTCCTCCTTGCCCATGAGAACCGATCGTGATACCAACCTTTGCGAAAAGTCGACGAACTCTGCTCGATGCAGAAGGAGGAGGCGAATGCTCCAAAAGGACGAGAGAGAGATGAAGTTTAAGGCTTTGTCGGGGTCGGTTCATGACAAGAAAAGAAATAAAAAACAAAACTGGATAGAATTATTTATTTTTAAGATAATAATTATATTATACTGTTATTATTATTATTAGATAAAATTTTAAAACAAAAGATATTTAAATTATTGAAATGTTAATAGTTTTTTAGAATATTTTTTGCGTGATTAAAGAAATAAATGTACTCGAATGTTGGTGTTCATCATATTTTACCATGTAGAACAAAATCCTACTTTTAGTTAATTTAATATTCTGTTGGGTTCCAGTTCATAGGTCGAATAATTAAAGGATAATAATTTTTCATATTTTATCCCTGTTTTCTTCTAAGACGCTTACGTTACATATGAATTATTAAGTTAGATAGAGCTCATTTTCTTTATAGATATGAATCGTGTATTCTTTTCTATTCATGAAAATACAGGGCGATAGGTGTTATAAGTTTAGATATATAAAATAAATCAAATCAATATAATTGGTTCAATTGTTACTCTCATTGAAGTTATAATAATTCTCCAACTTAATTAATCATGCGGGTACCAAAGTTAAATGGACATAGAATTGTATTGATCTACTATAAACTTTGTAGAAAATGTATTATCTCGCCAAGAAGATACTAATATTTGATAAATACAAATACATTATCTTATCACATATTCATATCATCTTAGAACATATATGACAATTTGTTGATTTGATGAATTCATATATAATATATTAAAAAAATTACAAGGTAAAATAATAATAATTTGATGCCATGAATTTCATAACCAATTTAGTTTTAGTCTTATATTAACTAATTGAGTGAAGTAAATTTTAAAATATATAACATTTAAAATTATATCATATTTAAATATTATAAAATTTATCACAAAACATAATTTTTTGAGATTTAATTTATTTAAAGATCTTCTTTTAACTGAAGTGTCCATAAAATTGAAAAAAAAATATTATTTTATCTCGTTTATGAGTGCAAACTCATTTAAACATTTGTATACACTTAAATTTAGTTAGCCAAGTTTTTTTATATGGTTGGATAAATTATGGTGACTAAAACTATGCTGCGAGTAAAAAATAATAATTTTTTTTTGTTCATTAAGACCTAGTAAAAAAATTACACAATAAAAATATTATGAAAAATATTACTTTCTCCTAACCCATCCTCCTAAAAATTCTCTTAACACTCATATGTTAAAAATACCTTAAAAATTTTAATAAATTATTATACATATCATAGTGACTCAATTAGAAGGATATATTCTCCTAATCTAGGATGATGTAGCATTATTCAAATATTATATTTCTCTAACTCGGATGTATTTTTTTTTGGCTGATCCGAAATTTATTTAATTTTATTGAGGTGCCGTGTTGAGCTTTCTTTGTTTTCTTAGAAGATTTAATTGATTTGGTACAAGATTTTAATGGGATGTGATAAGCGTTGAAATAGTGCGAGAAAGGATGGGTCCGAAAAAGTAGGATCATGCATTACGTCATCATTGAGCAGATAAAGTTTTATCTGCGTGTCAAATATATGTAATTGTTTAAAATATCGTTCATGATGCTTTTACCCTTTTATTTTTAGGAGCAACGAGTATAATATATAGAGTGCATAATATTAAATAAAAATATTGATTAATTTATAACATATTTTTTATTTATCATTGGCGTTATAAGTCACACTCCTTTTTCTTTTATTCTCAAGAAGGTGTATATTCTAGAATCAAATTGAACCACGTTAAAATAATATCTTAGAAAAGGAAAATAACAGTTAGAAAAGGGTCTTCAACTTTCTGTGGCTCTTTTCCACACGCAAAGACACTCTCCCATTTCGCTCCTCACTTTTTAATTTAAAAAATGTCTCGATTTATTTTATAATAAATTAATCTTCTAATTATACAATCTATTTGAAATTATCGATTTTATATATTATAATAATCATTTCATCAAATAACACCAACTAAAAAGCGTTGATGAACTGAAATTTAAAATCCACTCTCCTAATTTATTTTAATTTTTTTAATAACAATTCACTATTCTTTTAATGCTCTAAAAACACGTACTGTCGTATGGACGAATTTAACCGTCATGTGCTCGAGACGATTTTCGGACGCTACAAGATATTGAACCTTGACTTGACCATTGACAATTATAATCAACACATATAAAAAAAAGAATTTAAATCAATATGAAATAAAAATCAACAAAGATGAATAAGATCACGATACGAGTATATATCAACGAAAGACATTAAACATTAATTAAAGATGATATAATTTGAGCATTTAACTTAAATACAAAATAATTTGTCCATAAAGATCAAAATAACATGAGAAAGACAGAATTTATCATGTTTGCATATGATAAAAAGGAGATTACAATATGATAAAAGGAGAAAGACAATATAACTAGATTCTAAGACTTAGTCATGCATGATCATGTGCATTAGCTATCATTAGCAATGCCATCATCATATAAGCATCCTTATTACTTCTCACATGTAGGATCCAGAAGCAGGGGACATCCATCCCGTTAAAGTATCTAAATGTTGAAGAATAGATGAATCATATCACCCATATATGCAAAGGCCTATATGAAATGTATATAAACATCATAATAAATATGAAGCACAACATAGAATTTTACCCCAAAATAACGTTAACATATGAATATTCTTCTTTTCTTTACTTTAGATTCTTAGCCAATTATGCTTAAGGACTTACCTTAATTCTATCTTTCATCTTTACTTGCTTTCTTATCTTGCTTATGCATTATCATTATTATGCATCTTTAATTCACTTAACTTTGCTTGACATTATCGATATAATGCATCAAATACTTGGCATTATCAATATGATGATTCTCTAGACATGAATATCATTTTAGTATTGACTTTCAATGCACGTAGCTCATTTGTCTTAACTTCATCTTTTATGTCTCTTTCTTCGCCTTTCATTTTTATTATCATGTGACATCTTAGAAGTTAACTTTTAATTTCTCATGAGCTATCCTCAAGTCACATGTCAATTTACTTATGTTGTTTGATTAAGAGTTTTAAGCACACCTAATTATTTAGGTTGATTAGACCAAGAATGCACTTTGCACTTTTCATAATGTCACTCTTATGACAAGTGAAACTCACAGGTGCGAGGCTTAGTTTCTCCAGGAAAGCTCACACACAATCTTCGATGTCATACTTAACTTCCCCATCTTCTTCTTTAGGTGTGCTTAGACTTGTCTTAGTCCATCTTTTAATTACAAACATCAATCAATTTTCAAGCATAGCATGTTTTATTTTTAAGCACTAATAACGGCTGAGCATGCATATTATGTCTAGGTGTATACAATATACCACTCATTAACATAACTTTGCACCACAAGTACTTATTGCATCCTAACCATGAAGAGCATAAAAATACTTGACTTTAAAGAAATTTAACACTTTAAGAACCATATATGAAATGAGGACGTAGAACGTGCTTAAAGCATTAACTAACATCATTCATGCACATGTGTGAAATACCCTGAAGCGGTCAACCATTTTGGATAATGGATGAGCGGAACGATACGCTGAAATTTTACATTGAAAATTATTAGAACGGTCAATCAAATCTCAATTCGATCAATCAAAATTTCTATCGAGAGCTCTAAAAATTTTTGAATCATAGAATTGGTCGACCGAAATGGAGAATCGATCGGCCAAAATTCTTGTTGAGCCTTCTCTTCAGACCTCACTCGATGCCGGTCAACTAGTTCTTCACACCAATCAATCGTTTCTTCACCAAAGGTAGAAATTTTAGTTCTCTTTGGCCCCTTTATGTGCCTTACCAAACTCAAATTTATTCTAAGTACTGTTTTCTAGGTTTTCATATGAAATTATGCCTAAATCACTCCATAGAAGGACATCAAACATAAAATTCAACTCATAATTCCAATCACGATGAATTTCACATGAAACATAGCCCTTTTTCATTTCTAACTCTAAAATCATAACTCTAGTATAAAATCCTAATTTCCGTCTCATCTAGCAATTTTCATCATTGCAACATGAATTAAGTCTTGATGATGTGGATACCATTTACATACTTTAGATCAAAGCTTACCTTAATTTCTTCTCTTTCTTTCCTTTCTTCTTTGCAAATCAACTTCTTCTTCTCCTATGTTTCTCTTCCTTTTCTCCTTAAAGACACCTTTGATTTAGTAGCAATAACTTGAATGCATTATTAACAAAGTTACATGGACTTATATAATGGTTAAAATACAATCATGCAGTTATAGTCTCCGTATTGGAAGGAGTTGATCATGCGGTGGTGGTGTAGAGTCATGGCATGCATGAAGTACGAACCACTGATGACCAAGTATGGTGGACGTTTTGGTGAGTGTGATGACTTATTCCAATATGCCCCCTCAAGTCTTCTTCTTCTCCTATGTTTCTCTTCCTTTTCTCCTTAAAGACACTTTTGATTCAGTAGCAATAACTTGAATGCATTATTAACAAAGTTACATGGACTTATATAATGGTTAAAATACAATCATGCAGTTATAGTCTCCGTATTGGAAGGAGTTGATCATGCGGTGGTGGTGTAGAGTCATGGCATGCATGAAGTACGAACCACTGATGACCAAGTATGGTGGACGTTTTGGTGAGTGCGATGACTTATTCCAATATGCCCCCTCAATCTGGCGCAGATGGTGTCCAAGACAGAGCTTGTCTCTTAAAAATTGGAAGTGAACATCTGACAATGATTTAGTCATGATATCAGCGGGGCTGATCTTTGGTTGAGATATAACGGACACCAAGTCGACGACTAGCGACTTCATCACGAACGAAGTGAAAATAAACCTCAATGTGTTTTGTTCGAGTATGAAAAATTGGATTTGCGATGAGGTACGTTACTCCAACGTTGTCGCACCAAAGCACTGGTGGAGCGGTGGGGTGACCAAGCTCAATCAAAAGGGATAGCAGCCAAATGAGTTCCGCGGTTGCATCTGCAAGATACTTGTATTTGGATTCAGTAGACGATCGGGAGATGGTTCGTTATTTCTTAGCTGACCAAGATATAAGATTTTGGCCGAGATAAATGGCATAGCCCCCGATGGACTTTCGATCAACCGGGTTGCTGACCCAATCCGCATTTGAGAAAGCCTAGAGGTAGGTGATGATGTCCTTGTAAACAGCAAGCAAAGACACCGAGTGTCATTAAGGTAACGAAGAATACGCTTGATGACTTGCCAATGATCATCGGTCGGAGCATGCATGAATTGGAAAACTTTATTAACTGCAAAGACTATGTTTGGACGAGTCATCATTAAGTATAGTAGAGAGCCAAAGATGCGTCGGTATAGAGTAGGATCTTCAAATAATGCGCCTTTGAGTGTGATCTTTGTCGTGGTAGCAAGTGGGGAATTAACTGACTTTGCATTTTGCATGTTCGCACGCATAAGCATATCCTGAATGTATTGTCTATAAGACAATGCAATGTCTGTGGCAGTTTTGAAGACCTCAATGCTGAGGAAGTGATGCAGGTATCCGAGGTCTCGAACTGCAAAATGCTGCTTGAGATGATCGATCACTTGGGTTAGTAAAGCAGGGGAAGATCCGGTGAGATAAGATCATCAACATAGACCAAAATATAAGCAACAACAGAAGGAGTGCGTTGAATAAAAAATGAGGAGTTGGTGGCTGAACCGCGAAAGCCAAATGCTTGCAAAGTAGCTGCAAGTGTGTGGAACCATGCCCGCAATGCGTATTTGAGGCCGTAAAGTGACTTCATTAGTTTGCAAACATGATGTGGGTGGCTGCTATTAATGAATCTTGGAGGTTGTTCCATGTAGATCTCATCTTCAAGGTCGTCATGGAGGAAAGTGTTGTTGATATCTAGTTATTGAAGAGGCCAACAATTGTTTACAACAATGGAAAGCACAACACATATTGTAGTAGGCTTGATAATGGGACTGAACGTGTCTTGATAATCAACTTCGGGTGTTTGATGATATCCTTTGGTGACAAGGCGAGCTTTGTAGCGATCTATAGACCCGTCAACTTTGAACTTTGTCCGAAACAACCAATGACAACCTACCTCATCCATGTGTGATTGTCGAGGAACTAGTACTCACATTCCATTGCGTAACATTTCGGAGAATTCTTTAGCCATCATAGAACGCCATTTGCTATCCTTGTTGGCCTGAGTGAAGCAAGTGCTATTAGAGGAGAGTAAATTCTACAAACTGGTTGTCAAAGCTTTCATTCCTGCAAGACGACAATAGTTAATGTTGGGCCGAGGACTAAGTGCTCTTCGCGCTGTTGTTTGTGGAGAGGAGCAATGGGGAGCAGGTGTAGGAGGATTAGGGTGAGGGGATGGTGTGTCTGTTGTTGTTTGAGTGATGGGTGAGGGTAGAGGGAGAGAGAACCAAGGGTGTGTGACTATAGGTTCATGAGGTGGGGCTGGAGGTTGAGGTTGTGAAAATGGGAAGGTGTGTTCATCAAAGGTGGCGTTCCGGACAATGTATATGCGTCCTGATGGACGATGAAGGCAACAATATCCTAGGATGTTTGTGGGATAGCCTAAAAATATAAAGAAGCGATCGAACATCAAACTTATGTTTGTTTTAAGGTCGGGTAAGAGGAAAGACGACACATCCAAATACATGAAGGATGTCATAATACGACAATGTTTTATGTAGTAGTGAATGAGGCGAAACAAGTTTTAACACCGGAGTCGGCATGTGATTGATGAGGTGAGTTGCTATCTCTATGGCATAGTGCCAATAAGTATAAGGGACAGATGCATGGACTAACAATGTTAAGGCAATTTCAACCAAATGATGAAGCTTACGCTATGTTGTACCATTTTGTTCGTGTGTATGTGCACAGGAGAGATGATGAACAATGCCATGCTTGCGAAAATAAGGAGTTAAGGCAAGGAATTCTCCTCCACGATCAGATTGAAAACACAAGAGTTTATTATTGTATTGACGTTCAAGCATAACATGGAAAGCATGGAATAAGAGAGCTACATCAGATTTTTTGTTTTAATGGAAATGTCCAAGGAAAATGACTGAAATCATCAACAAAGATAGTGAAGTAGATGTGGCCTTTAGTTGATGTGTGACGTGCAGGATCCCAGACATCTATAAAGAGAAGTTGTAGAGGGCTCTGTTTTCATTTATTGACAAAGGCAAATGTTTGCGGTTGGATTTTCCCTGAAGACAAATAAAGCAGCGGGTGATGGAGGAGGGTTCCTTGGGATGTAGCTTGAATATGTTCGCAATGTGGCACATAATTTGTTGATGAGGGTGTCCTAGATGTGCATGCCAAAGGTTTGGAGAATTATTGCAGAGAAAAGCTGAAGGCATGAAACGTCGTTACAGAAGATGGTAGAGTCCATATTTAATTGTCCCTTGTAGCAGTGGTTGAACCGTTGTTCAATCCTTGACAACAAAGAAGGTGGGATGAAATTCAAATAGACAATTGTTATCAGATGTAAATTGTCTTACTGAAATGAGAGGCTTGGTAATTTGCGGAGCATGAAGTACATTTTTTAGATGCAAATGGAGAATAGAGGTTGCAATAGAAGCATTACCAATGTGTCAAATAAGAGTTTTCATACCATTTCCCAGCTGGATGTTGTGATTGCCATTATAGGGTGTTATTGAGCTGAGAGCTTGAAGACTAGTGATATATGGTTGGTAGCATCGGTATCAGGAAACCACTCATTATACATCGAGAGAGCAGGCATCATGGGGGAGGTGGAGGCTGCAGGTTGAGGTATTGCCAGAAGAACCTACGAGGATTTATTTGCTTGATAGTGGTATCGACAATTATATGGTGAATACCCTGAGATACCACAGATGGGGCAAGGATCACGACTATAGGAGCGTCCACGACCACACCCGCGACCTCTATTGTTGTTAGAGAATGAGGCAACATGAGTGTGACTTCTGTTGGCAGCAGGTGAGAACAAATCATATTGTCGTTGAGCTTGGATTCTAATTTACTGGCTGAGAAGAATGTTCTGTAGCTTAGGGAATGACACACGGGTGTCGCGAGTTGCAAGTGAGGCGACAATGTTGTTGAAGTCAGGATGCAAGTTGTTGAAGATTACATCGTTGAGGCTCGATGGTGGAAGTGCATGTTCGACTACAACTAATTCATCAGCGATCAACTTGGCTTGACGAAGGTAGGTGGAGATATAGGAGTCACCTTGTTTCAGGGTTTGCAGTTGCATCTTCAACTGGAGGATGCGTGACTCAGTAGGAGCACATGCAAGCCATACTTCTCTAGAGGTGTTGAGGCCAATGACAAGGGATAGTACTTCTTTGGAGAGAGAGGCTAGGAGCCAACTAAGTAATAGTTGGTCACGTCACTGCCATTGTATAAACTGAGTAGACCGAGGTTGAGTGTTGCCTCATACAGTGTGTGGGGAAGGAGCAGAGGAGGTACCATTGATGAAGCTGTCAACGTCATAACTGATGATAAATGGTTTAAGTTGCGTAGTCCATATCAGATAGTTTGATGGTGTTAGCTTTAAGGATATGAAGTGGTGTGCCTGATGTACGGGAGAAAAGGGGAGGTGGGAGTTTGGGCTTCTGTTGCTATAGTTGAGGATGATGAAGAAGAAGACACAAGACTAGCCATGATCCTGCTCTGATACCATAAAGACACCTTTGATTCAATAGAAAAAACTTGAATGCATTATTAACAAAGTTACATGGAGTTATATAATGGTTAAAATACAGTCTTGTAGTTATAGTCTCCGTATTGGAAGGAGCTGATCATGCGGTGATGTTGTAGAGTCATGGCATGAAGTACGAACCAGTGATGATCGAGTATGGTGGACGTTGTGGTGAGTGCGATGACTTATTCCAATACTCCTCCCTTCTCCTTTAGTTGAAAATCCAAAAATGGGGTGAGTGAACCTAGTTTCCTTCTTTTTTTGGTGATACAACCTATTTGTCTTGGAGTGAATTTTCGGAGAAGAGAGAGTATGACCGGTAAAGTGAGTTTTTATAGTGCTAGTGAGTGAGTTCGGGGGCTGAAATGGTGGGCTGCCATGTGTGTTTGACGTTGGGGCCACTAATTTGAGGGTATTACAATTCTTAATACCAATATTTTTTAGTTAAAATGGTTTGTTTACATATTAGTCGATCTCATTGTCTAAAATCATATGACACAGTTAAACATTAATTTTAATATAAAGTGAATCAATTCCAAACAGATTGTATATTTGGGAGATATATTTATCAGAAAAGATTTGGTATTACAAATAAAGTTGAATTTATGTATTTACGGTAAGAAACTATTTCAGATCCTTTACCATTCTTAAAAGGAAATTTTATCAGCATGTTTGGATACCTTCATATCCTATGAAAAAAGCTCATTCCAATGATTTATTTTCTATAATACAAAATTTATCAAAATATCCATTTGGATACAAAAAATGGAGAGATATTACCCTTAAGAATTAAAGTGTTTCCAATGGAAAAATTAACCTGAAGTGTTATTTTTTTTCTTTTTCATGCATCTCTTTTATTGCTCCTCACCTCCTTCAGTGTTATTTTTTTTCTTTTTCATTCATCTCTTTTATTGCTCCTCACCTCCTTCCATATTTGACGGTGTGTGCAATATTTGAACTTTGACCATATATATAACTTCCATATTTGATTATATTTGAATTTGATCATTTAAATTTTATTTGGTCTTATTTTGAGACTACATTTATGTTGAGAAATTATGATTCATTTCCCAATCCAAACAGTAGTATTTATGTATAGTCCAATGAAAAATAATATGTAAAGAAAAAAAAATTAGAAAGTGTAATCCTATGAAAATTTTTAATCAATGTTTTATTTTCATTATGATCCACATAGGGCCTTAATCTTAAGGGTAAAATATTGGTGCAACGCTTTATATTACAACGCAATCCACTTCTCCTCACATTGCATATAAATATTTTAGCGTGGGTCCGTGATCATAGGCCCACACTAATAAGCCTATGAGAGAATGTGAAAGGAAATGATGTGCTGTAAAATAAAGCGTTGCACACTCACTAACCTCTCATCTTAACGTATCATTCTTAAAAGGAAAATCATATTATCATTTCTGAAAATGCCATTGTTATACTTTGTTAATGATGGATATTGTATTATATAATGAAGTGGCAATAAATATCTTTCTGAAAATTGGATATCTAGAACAATTGGCGTCATCAAAGTATCAAACAAGCGTAATTTATTTTCATTTTTTATATTATTTTATTTCTTTCTCTTATTCTATTTTTCCATTTTAATTCTATTATTAATCTTTTATGAAAGAAATAAAAATTATAATTAAATATATCCGAATAATCCAATTTGAAATGTTGAACGAGATTCGGCTTATGAACACCCCTAAATCCATTTATAACTCACTCAAGCTGAGGAAGTTGATAGGATAAAAAGATTTACTCAAGTTCGAAAGACTTTTCCCCACATTTATCACTCGTGTCATAAAAAAAATACATTGGAAATTTTGTTCATATAATTTATCTTCTTTCAAAAAAGGGAAAATTATTAGAAAATTATTCTCGACATCATATATTATTATTGGTCGATCAACTGAACACCAACACATTAAAATGGTATATAAAATGGTTAAATAGGCATGCTGATAGATCTTATGCACATGCTTCTGATGGGTGATTCTGATTCTTGCATATATTTTTAGAATAAAATTATTAAAATTAGTTAGAACTATTTTTGTAGGATCTAGATGACACCAAGAGGGGGGGGGG